>VZTF01007004.1:0-25479 GCA_013397755.1 Cnemophilus loriae | reverse complement strand
CGGGGGCAGCGCTGCGGCCGGCGGAGGTCGCGTGATGCGGGGGGCGGGGCCGCGCGCGGGCGGTAAACAAGGCCCGGCCCTGAGGGGACGGGGCGCGCGGGGGCGGCGCCCGGGCCGGGGGACGGCGCTCGGTGCGCTCGGTGCGCTCGGTGCGCTCGGTGCGCTCGGTGCGCTCGGTGCGCTCGGATCTCCGCGGGCCCGCCCGGGAGTCCTGAGCAAAGTGCGGCCGTGTGTTTCATTCCGTGAAAGGGAATGAAAAACGGGCTCGGAAGTGCCGCTGCGTGCGGAGCGGTGCTGACGGGACGCGGCTCTGGTGGCTCCCGGACAGAACCCGCGGCCACGCGCCGCAAGTCTCATTGATTTTAAGTGATGAACGTGCAAAGCTTGTTTCTTTCTCCTGTTTTTGGATCCCGGAGGACTTAACTCGTCCAAACCGTGCACAAGGATCCTGTGTTTGTTTTTGTTTTCTTTTTTCCCCCCCTAGAATGCAGCAACCATACCACACAAACATCCCATCCCTCCAGATAAAGGTTAATCTTTCCCTGTGGAAAATGCAAGGTAGGGAGGAAGAAAGGAAATTACCACGGGGAAGGATCTCCAGCCTTTGGGTTTGTGTGCCACGTGCAACAGGTTTGCAACTCAACATTTCAGTCCCCAGGCTGGTGGGATCTCCGTGTTTTTCCTTCTCCAGTAGGAACCACAGGCATTAAATTTGCAAGGTGGAAATGAGTTGTTAGGGAAGAAAAGCAGATTAGAGCCCCAGCTGAGACATATCAATTGATTTTTAACTTCTGCAGCAGTTTTTGTGTTCCCCTGATCCCTGCAGGACCGAGATAGTTCCTTGCCACTGCACCTGCAATGGGTCATCCTGCCTCATGATGAGATAAGAGCTGCTTGGATCCAGCATATTTTTAATCCAGTCCTGCCTTCTGCCTGACAATTAATATTTATTACCGTCTCGACCGAGTGATGGTATTTTTTTTTCTTGATGTGCAGAAGACACGTTTGTTTAATCTGCCACAGAAAAGAGTGGAAATTAGGATGAGTTTCAGAAAAGAGCTGGAAGCAATTAGTCGTCTTATTTTACTGGGACTTAATTGCTGTAACAGTCAAATTGACAAAGAAAACATGGATGCTACAGCAGGGGTTTGCTGCTGGATTTGAAAGGAAAAACGACTGTGCTAGAAGGAACGTGTTAAGTTGTAATTAACCTGTTTACTATTACTGAGCTGTACATTTAAAAATCTATTTACTGAGGACGCACTGGAGCATGTGACACGTAGTAAGCACTCACGGCAGCACACAAAATTAAACTGTCCCTGTGTGCAAGCAGGGCTCTGTACATCCCCCCTGGCCCGAGTGGGTCAGGGCCAGGACAAGCCTCTGGGAGCCCAGATAAGCTCTCTGTGGCTCTCCCTGCTCTGCTGATCCTGAATAAGAGAGAACGGGGAAAATGGTATCAACAGGAAGAACATAAAATAAGAATGACCACACGGGGTCAGCTCAAAGGTTCTTCCAGCCCCAAATGCACTTCCAGCTCTCTGGGTTTATAAGTCACCTTTTGATGGTGGTTTCAGTGGAGAGATGGACAGAAGCCGCAGACAGAAATCCAGGGAAGAGTAGAACATAACAAGCCAAGCCCACTGCACTCCCATCCTGCAGCTTTTTGCTCCACAGGAATCTCTGAAATAAAGTAAAGGGAGAAGGAATGGGTGAGAGCTGGAGAAACCACAGCGGTGTCCCCGTGTCCCTTCAGGCACTGCAGTGTGGTGAGAGTGGTCCTGAATGAGAGTTTCTGTGCCGTTAGCTCAGGGATCAGTTTGTCTGCACTTACATCTCGGCCTTGTGAGCTCGTGGCTACCCGGGGAGGCAGAAGAGCTGATCCAGCTGTTGCTGACACTGGAGATGGAGTCATCCTCCTTTGCCACAGGGCTGTGCCCAGTGCTCCTTGGAACACCTCTGAAATCAGCTGCCTGGGGGTGGTTTACTGAACACAGAATCTTAGAATGGCCTGGGTTGGAAGGGACCTTAAAGATTTTGACACAACTACTTTTCTAGGGTTTTCTTTTGGTGTGGTTGACTTACTTTGACTGTCTCGACTTTAAGAGCCACATTCTGCAGCCATTTGCACTTTGTATCAACGGGAAGTCTGTGTTCAGGGCTGCTGGCAGAAACCAGCTCCAATGTTTCATAAAATAATATCTCAGTCCTTTTCAGCAGCTTGTCATTTTCCTGTTGTGTTTAATTCCTGTAACTGTCTTCATGCGAAACCCTGAAGCTGCAATGTACATTTCGGGTTTCTGTTACAATGCTTGTTTTTGTAGCGGGAGATGTAATCCCTCAAATGCCTGTGTTTAAGAGGATGCAAATCAGCTTCCAAGCACAATGCCTTGGGAACGTTTGTTTCATGCAAAACCCAACTAGATAAATAAGGAGGGGAGGAGGGAGCGGGAAAAGGGATTGTTCGCTTCTATAAACAACAAGAATTAATTACGCTCAGTAAATGACAGATGGGTTAAGATTAAAATCTGAATCTTTCTCAATGCGGGTGAAATCCACGCTCCTATCTCCGAGTTGCACCAACCCTGTTGCACAGCCCGGCCGGTGCCATGGGGCAGTGCCACGGCTGGCACTCGTGCCTGTCCCGGCAGAGCGCTGGGGACAGCCGGCCCTGCCATGGCTGGGTGCAGAATCCCTCTGCTCTCAGCTCCAGGTGTCCCTGGACCACGTCTGCTCCGTCAGGGAAGCCCCAGCCTCCCGCTGGGCCCGAGACAGAGCAAAGGTTGTCGCTTCCTGGTGTTCACCACCCGGAGCTGCAGCAGGAAGAGGGACCCAGCAGAGCCCTGGGTTAATGCAGCTGTAGGAAGCAATGAAATGCATTTGGAAGCTCACAGGGAGCAGGAAAACTCCATCTCCAGAGGCATTGTCCTGCTGGTGGCAATCCGGTACTCAGCACGCAACAGCTGCTGTACGCTTCTTTACCTCTGGAATGATAAATTCCTCGGAAGGCATCTCTGCACTCCCAGTTCCAGCCGTGCACAGAGAGAGCTGTGAGCACAGGAGGGGATATCCGAGGGCACACACAGCTCATGCCACTGTGCACCTGCACAGGCAGGAGGGTTGGGATAGCTAGAGAATAGGTGGAATCAAGGAATTACTCCCCTATTCTATCTCCAAAGTATTTGGGGATTTCAGCTCTCCTTGTTTGTCTCCAAATAAGAGTGATGCCCAAGGATTCTAAAAGAAAAAAGTGTTCTCCAGCTCCTGTTCCCACCTGTGCTAGAGAACAACCTGGGGACAGCCACTCTGCCCCTGCTCCATCCTCCCTCCTTCCACTGTGCCATTACTTTGACACTCAATTATTTCCCGTTTGCAAACCCATTCTCAAACCTTTTTTGAAACCAAGTGATAGAAGTGCAAATTCTTATTATTGCTCTTGAAGAGCTTTTTGCAAAGCTGTTGTTAATGAGCTTGCTTAATGAGCTTTCTTAAATCTATATTTATACCCGATATACAACTGTATATAGATAGAGCAACGCCTAAAATATGTGTGGATTGCACACACATATGCCTGGGAAAATGAAGGGTGATTAACACGCAACTTCTTCGCTTTTACCGTGCACGTATTTATCCGTTTTTCCTTGGAAATTGGAGAGATAAAAGATCCATTCTGGAATAAAATAATTCTGTGCATATGTGCTCGATGGTTTTGTTTATGAGCCCCAAGTATGTGAGTGTGTGTGTGTGTGAGACAGATGGTGTGTCTGTTTGTGAGAGATACGATGCGGGGATGAATGTGTGTAAAAATACAGGTTTCTTAAGGGCTTTTTTTTTTTTTTTTTTTTAAGGAAAAGACAAAACAACAAATGCCTGCCCAGTACATTATTTCCTGTGTCATGCTCTTTGTCAATATGACAGAGGAGTATTCCTGCACAAGGCAAAGCTGCCCCCAAAAGTGAAGGGTGCTGCCCCCAGGGCTTTGAGCTGGGCATCGTGAATTCTCTTCAAGTTTTCAAAGTCCTGGGAAGTTTTGATAAGCAAATACTTTCAGGGCTCTGCCTCTTATTGGCTGTTTCTTCACCGCCAGATTTTGACACAAATAATCTGATTGAAAAATCAGGGAGGGGAACAGGGGAAAAAAAAAACAGAGAGAAAAAAGGAGAAGTATCTATTTCAGCCGACTGTGACCAAGTGAAAAAGTGGAAGAGGAGCTCCGAGAGAAGACGACATCTCACTTGTCTGGGGAGATTTCAAGGCAAATCCAGTAAAGCAAAGTCCCTCAAACAGGTGATTGATTTATTCTTTTAAACATTTTTAATTGCATTGGTTTTCTCATTTTTCTAATATGTTTTTCTAAGCTTTTCTCCTCCTTCTTCTTCTTTGCTTGTGTCTGCAAATATGTAACATATTCCACTGCCTAAGCCACTTGTCCTGAGGATTCCTTTATGGTAATAGTTCACCTGACTCATTTGAATTGAACCTTTTAAAATTATATGCCATGTACTTCACTCTCACCTGTGAAAATGGTAATAGAACAAAATATGAGATGTGGCAATGGTCTCAGGTACCTGTGTCCCAGCCAGCTCCATCAGCAGGAGCAGTTTTTAGCTGTAGAGTTTTTCACTTTGCCATTGAGGAGAGGGCAAACTGTGTTTTTCCTTTTCATTGCTCTTTTATAAGGCCAGACCTTTAAATTCAGAGAGCAGCACACCTCTGCTGCCATCACCTGTGCCAGTTTTTCTAGATGACAATTTGGTCTCTCCCATTCAGGATTTTTGTTTCAAATCCATCTTTTATTATTTTTCCATCCTTTTTTAATATAGGCTGATTAATCTAACAATTTTTAGCATATGGAATTAGCTATTTATAGGCGCTTCTCGTATCACCAGATTGATTCAATACATTAATGATTTGCAAGTTCACTTTGAAATTGTATCTGTACATTAAGGAGATCTGGAATTTGGGAGATTGCCCTATAGAATTCCATCCATGGAAGCCTAAGGCAGGGTTTCCTAAAGCCATCACAGGGAGCTACGAGAGCTTTCTAGAGAACAAGTGTTGCAATTCCAGTCTAAATATTTTTTTCTGGGTGTTGCAGCTATACCAGCATTCCTGCTCACCTTCTTGGACAAAATTTCCACCATAATTTGCTGCCCCTGCCATAATGTCCATTTATCCAGTCTTACCACAGGAATTAAAAATGTCCTGTTCATTTTCCATGTTTCATGTTTTCCACTAAAAAAAGTTGCGTTTAAATTCCTTGCCCCAAGTATGTTTGACTTTGCAAGGGTGGACTAGCGGAGACATTATTAATTTTGATGTAAAGAGCTGAAATTCTTTCAAATTTGACTTTCTATTTAAAGAGTCAAGAGTCTATAAAGCCTCTTATTTTATTTTATCTGGGCTCTTGAAACACAGACACATCGTGTTCTACTTCGCGCTTTTTTTCTTCAAAAACATCGTCTTTTGAAAGATAAGCTATTCTGTATTTTTGGAAGCTTCACTTTTTCCAGAAAAAAAGCAGAAAAAAAAATATAAATATAAATATAAATATAAATATAAATATAAATATAAATTAAGCAATGGAAAGGAAAAAGCCTTTTTTAGCCTGAAACTTTGTATGCTCGTCAACTTGTCCGAAGATGTGATGCAATGTACTACTAGGGAGTCCTAGCAATGTAATGCCAGTTAAAATTTAATGTTTCACTGAGTGTAGCAAGAGAAAGTCTCTAGTCTCTTCATCTCTACAATTAACCTTGGAAATCTGAAAACAGAATTACTTGAATTTAGAGAAAAATTCAAGTCAGCTTTAGAATGGAGCTTTCACTGCAAATTGGGTTCAGCGTGGCACAATCCTGCAAACACTGTCCCCGCCAAAGGCTTCATAACCTAATTCACTGAGAATATTAATTTCCTCTAAATTAAATCAAAGGACCCAGTCCTGTGGCTTTGGGTACTGAGAGCTGGGGTGCAGTGAAGTGAGGGTTAGGGCTTCATGAGGAACACAGGATCCAGTAAACTGAGGATCCTGGAATCAGAAGCCACCCCTAAAGAAAAAAACCAAGCCCATTTGCTGTGTTTCAGTGTCCCATTAGAGTTTTACCTGGGATACTCTGCGAAATCACCCGAAAGCATCGCTGAGGATGAAGGAACTTTGAGTTTGAACATGCAAATGCTGGATCTGCTTTCAGATCTGGCTCGGGAATTTGTAACTGGTGAAAGAAACTCTTCTAAGGTGCTTCAGGTGAGGTATCCAAAATAGTGGAGCAGCTTTTTTCCCCTTGGCTCCTGCTGTCTTTTCCTCAGGGCACACTATAACATTATGAAACAGCTGCATGAATGGCAAGCAAATAACAATGTCAATTCTAGCCACCTACTGGTTTTATGTCCTATATTGAATTAATAAAAATGCCAGAACACTTCCAGTTTGGATGGGCACTCCTGCCCAAGCAATAAATTCCCTTGTGCACTTACCAGTCCAGGTAGAAACTGCCGCCACAGGGGCTGAAATGAACAGACTCCAAAAAAAGAAAGTTTAATTTTCAGCAAAAGGTTGAAGCTAAATTCCATCAGAAGCTTCAATAACTCTAAAATGTAGCAGGGTGCAGGGTCCATTGTCCACAGCACTGCTTTTCCTGGGAAATACAGTGAGCCATTAGGAGCAGCTGATCACTTGCTACAGATAATCTGGAGTTTCAAGGAAAAGCAGTACTTTTTCCTCCCACAATCTCTGCTTGTAGCTTTCCTCTAGCTTGGTTGTGTGAATCACAAAGCCGGTCCAGTGCAGTTGTTAATTAACTCTGCTTTGGGCTCCCAGTTCCTTTTTTTTTCTGTAAAATGGGGTGGGGGAAGGTGACTTCCTTTTGCAACGTTCAGTCCATTAAAGATCGTTGTGCTCAGTCGTGGCCCTTATCAGCAGTCAGGATACTGGACCAAATTTGACTTTTACACAGGCTGGGGCAAACAAATCCAGAAAGATTCTTTTTATGCATGCACATTTGCTTTCAACCACCACCAGGAAAGAGGGGCTGTACTTAGTGCTGTCTGCACCTGGCATATGGGCACTGCTATTAAACACTGCTGGACTGCTTAAGCCATCTCCAGTCCTCTGAGTTACCTGGCTGAGCTGGCCTGCTGCTGCCACAGGGTTCTCCAGGATTCTCTAGCCTGAGGGCAGGGAGAGTGGCTCTTCCAGCAGGCACAGTTGGATGCAGGCTCTCACCCCACAGTTACCCACTGCCAGAGCCTCTTCCTCCGCCGTGGAGGAAGCCCAGGGAAACGAACTGGTTCATTCAGGCAGAGAAATCCGATGTGTGAAGCTTCCTGGCGTGAATACCCCTCACTGAGGACACAATGCTGCCCCACCACATGGGAAAATCCCTGTGACAGGAGTGGAAATTCCATGTCTAAAGGGTTTGAGGCAGCACTTTAACTTGGGGCAGGTCTATAGGGCAGGGTTGGGGCTGTGCACGGGTACTTCAGCTGGGACTGACCAAGAGCTCAGCAGTGCTGCTGGAAGGGGATGGACACGGGCTGAGCAGAGCTGCTGAAGGGTTATAACCCACTGCAGAACACCCCTGTGTTTGCACTGAGCTGGAGCTATTTCTGTGCCTGCTGCTTTTCACTGGGCAGAGGCTCTTTACAGCTCTTTGAACGAACCTCATTAGAGAGTTCCAGGAGAGCAAAAAGCAGCTATGTACTTCAGTGCCCCTTCCCTCAAGGGCCTGCTCATGGTTCATCCTCAGTACTGTTCTGTCCTTTTTCTAAAATTAAATTAAAAATCTACTCTTGGCCTCAGCTTTCTATTATTCATCTCAAGCTACACATAGATTTCTTGGAAAAAGATGAAGAAAAACAGGTGAGTCATTTCAGAAGAAAAAAATGGCTAGAGCCAACAAGAGTTATCCCTGAAATCATAGATGGAACAGTGGGAATCCTGGCCCAGATTTAAAAAGAGCAGCAGATCCAAAGGCAGCTGGGCTGGTGCGCCCTGGCAGTCCCTCTGTCCCCAGCAGACCTGGCTGTGGGAATCCCACAGCTTTAGGCACCGCTGGAAATGCAGCCCTCAGACCTTTAAACAAAACACCACTGCGCTCTGTAATTATATTTAGCATGAAGGAGTAGTACAGGCACTTCTGAACTCTGGGGAACAGACCTTTCCATCCCTGGCTGTTTGGGATTCCAGGACTGCTCTGTCCTTGGACAGACATTTCATGTCATTCCTGCTTCACAGGAGCAAACTTCATGGATTTTGGGGGGTTTTCTTTAGTAAATAAGTAAGTCCCACTGAACTGCTCTCAAGAAGGAACAAAACTTAATAGCACAGTTTCCAGTCAACAGAGAACCAGGACTTAGTGCTGACTTTTCCAGTGAAATATAGCAAGATTTGTTTTTAGTGCCTCTATCCCAAACAATTACAAGTGAAAATGCAAATACGTATGCAAATAAGGCACCAGCTGATATTACTGCACAGAACAGCTCCTGTAGCTGTCTGGTCTCCTACAAACATCGTCCCCGTTGCCACCCTGCCTCCACCAGAGCAGTTACCAGCCCCAGGGAGCGGGCACAGGGCGGGCTGGGTTCTGGGTAGCAAAGATAACACAAGCATTGCAAGAGAATTTGGTATGATTAAATTTCAGCATTTTATGTTTGTCCCGAACCCGCCATTTCAACGGTCTGCAATATTTGAGTTGGGTCCAAAAGGTGACTTCTCACCCAGCCCTCCTGCTCTGCCTCTGCTCCACTGTTGTTTGTCGGCCAAAACTCCAGCTACTCAAGCAAGAGGGGAACCCTCCACACATCATTCTGCAGGGATTGCCCTCTGTCTCTCTCCTATTATTGATGTTGTTTCTATCTTTATTGTTTGTATAATAATTTCACAGTAGGGCCCAGGCCATGGCTTGGGACTGGGCCCTTCCAGGTGCAGCACAAACACTCAGACTTCCTCCAGTGGAGATCTCTGACCCGTGGTTCCCACTGTGTCCTCTCAGGGAGGAGAAGATCAGAGATGCAGCCTGTCCTGTAGTCAGAGCAGGACTACGAGGGACAGATCCTGGCTTCCAACGTGTCTGCCACACAGTTTTGGTCTGTAACACAGCTCTGGGGTTAAGCCTGTCCCTGTTTCTCCAGCTACAACATAAAGGTCACTGTAATGCTTTGCCTCAGCCTGGGGTAGATTGTGAGGTGTGATTTTTACAGAACACACTTAATCAGAACAAGTGGGAAGTTACTCCCCAAGCCACAGAGGTTTACCTGCTGTTTTCCTGTGTTTCGTCCCAGAAAGTGAATGGAAGATGCCACGTTCCTTTTTGGTGAAGAGCAAAAAGGCTCACACCTATCACCAGCACCGCTGTGTGGAAGATGACCTGCCAGTACTCATGTGGGCTCCAGTCACCTCTCCCTTCACTGGTGAGTCAATCCATCCACTGGGCTTGTAGGAACACACTGAGGTAAATCAGTAATTGAGGAGGCAGCTGAGGGAGCAGGATGAGTGAGCTAAAGAGCATCCAAGGGCTTCCACACAGGGATGTCAGTCTAAGGGCAAACTGATCTCTTACTGTGTGTCCTTTCTCTACACCAAATCCACACTGTCCCACTGAACCCAAATTTAGATCCTCCCTTTGTTTCCTGCTGTCTTGCTGGGGAGATTTGAGATATAAGATGCTGTGTGGAGTTGGTCACATTTGGGAAAAATGACCAACTTCAGGCCACTAACAGCTGGGCAAAGAGCTTGCACTGGGTTGTCGGTGTTCTACAAACTCACAGCTCTGCCACCTCCATCTCCAGTTTCCTGTGTTCACTGCCCACATTCCCTCTGGACTGCATCTTCTCTACCTCAGGGTGTTACCACCTCTTCCTGGTGTGCTATGTTAACACCACCCAACACAGTTCTGCCCATCTCTGCTGTCCTCCCTCTGCTCCTGCTCCTGCTCCTGCTCTCCCACAGCCATCCAAGCAGTGGCAGGGCCAGGGTAATTATCTTCTTCCTTCAGGCACCATTCAAATTTTTATTTATTCAAATTTAGGATCAATTTACCCTTTGTTCTAGCCCTGGCTATCAAATTAGAGTCTAGCCCTGTGATAAGTTTGATAAAAAAGAAAGGAGGTAGCATTTTAATTTCCATTCCTGCCATCATCCTCTGGCCATTTGTTGTGTCTCTGGTGCAGTGGCAGGTTTTGACAACAGGTAAATATTGTCCTTCAGCAGATCTGTCCCATCTCCAGCAGAAAGGAGACACACGTAGGACCTCTGTCCATTTTAGATTCTTACTACAAAGTTTAACAA
This sequence comes from Cnemophilus loriae, assembly GCA_013397755.1. Lineage (NCBI taxonomy): Eukaryota > Metazoa > Chordata > Aves > Passeriformes > Corvidae > Cnemophilus > Cnemophilus loriae. The sequence goes on along the minus strand of VZTF01007004.1, from coordinate 15,194 downwards.
GGGTTGGTTGGTGTCTTTAAGGGCTGGGACAAGCATGGAGGAATAAACAGGAGTGTGGGCAGGAGGAGACGAGGCTCAGTGCATAAGGACTTACCTCTGCTCTCTGCTTCCCTACTTGCCTGTCCATAAATCCAGGTTAACAATACCCAGCTCTCTCAGGAGAGGGGTGGGGAGGTTAATAAGTTAGTGATTGTTAGTTACCCACGCAAACGGAAATGGTTTTAAATGGGGAAATTATTCTTACAGACATAATTCTAGGGTTGATTTTCTCTAACTGTATCAGGTATCAAGGATCCTGTCATCTCATCCTGCCCCCCTCTACCTCACCTATCTCATCCTGCTTGGAATTTCCCTTCCTCAGCAATGGGCAGACCTTGAATGCTGATTGCATCACTCTGCATTTCCTCAGGGAATTGAGCATGGGCTGCTGTGTCCAGGCAGGAGTTCACACGAGTGCAAAACTCACCTGAACAGACTCTTCTTGTAACAGCAAGAGTGACATAATTGTGACATAACTGTGACCCTGCTCTTTATAGCCACAGGAGAGAGGACACCAGAGGACATCAAGAAACAGGACCTGGAATGTGTGGTTCCAAAACAAGAAAAGGACCCACCTGAACTGAAAGAAGAAAGTGTCCCTGTCCAGTACCTGAGCAGGATGCTGCCAGGCCCTTCAGCTCAAGGTTGGCTACCCAAAATCCCAATTGCAAAAGAGGTCAGGGCTGAGCTGGTTATGGAGCCCCTAAAACTGGGCCCAGATTTTCAGTAAATGATAGCTCTTATTTTGACATCAATGGTCAACCTTGTCACAGGCAGAGCTCGTCAGGAGCATTCTGTATTTCCCTTTACAGTTCTGGTCTAGACCAGAAAGAATGGAGGATAATGCTATGATTCCCAATGAAGGAACCTCCCCATCTTAACGCAGCTCTGTGCTGTGTGGGTCAAGGCAAGTGCTCACAGGACACTTGTTCAAACACCCCATCAAGGAGGGCTAGCAGGGGGCTTAATACTCCCTTAGCCATAAAATTTCCATGGCATTCTTTGCCGTAAAATTTCCTCAGATTGAAATCAAAGTCACAATAGGAGCTTTACCTGGGGAATCAGGAACTGAATCAAGAAGTTGCCAACTGCACCTCCCGAGGTCAGGCAAGATGGGGAACTTTTTTACAGGTGCCCAACTTCAGGCAATGGTGTGACACTCACTTGTCTCTCTCCTTTGCAAACTCAGAGATGGCCATGCCAGGGCTGCAGATCAAGGACTGCACTAACACAGCGAGCACCCCAACCTTCTACAAAGCTGGCTTTTCCTGGGATGCTTTCCATGTGCCATACAGCTACCAGCAGATGTCTTCCAGCATGCAGTCAGCCCTGCTGGAGCACCCCGTGAGCCTGTATGGGAGCCACCTCCTGCCAAGCAACGAGCCCCCCCTGGATTACAGCCTGCATTATTCCTCAGACATGGAGACCTTCCACTGCGTGAAGTGCAACAAGGTGTGTGTTGGATGAGAACCTCTGGGATGGGGAGGGCCTGCAGGGATTTTCATTGCACCCATGAAGTATGAAACCCGTTCTTCATTCGGTCACACCAACGTGTGTGGTGCAGAGCAGGGCCCCTAGTCAGGAGAACAAAGCACTGGGAATGCTGCAGTTCACAGGAGTTCTCACAGAGGGGAGAATTAAATAGAGAAGGAATTGAAACCAGAGATGGAGATGTAGCCACCTCATGTCAAAAAAATCACTGGGATTTTGTTTTGCAGGTGTTCTCCACTCCCCATGGGCTGGAGGTCCATGTCCGAAGGTCTCACAGCGGGACCCGTCCCTTTGCTTGTGAGGTGTGTGGCAAAACCTTTGGGCACGCTGTGAGCCTGGAGCAGCACACCAACATTCACTCCCAGGTGGGTGGCATGGTTCCAGAGCACCAGCTCTGGACCTCAGCTCTTGCTTAATCCATTATAGAGGAAGTGACATTTCTTAGGTTACAAACGTGATGCCTTTCCTGTGGCACACAGTGACAGGAGCTCTGAAAACCACAGGTCGTAACTCTTGGTCTCACAAATCTCAGACTGCCCTTGAGAATTCCTTGGAAGGGAAGGGAGGATCATTGCTACTCGCTCTGCTGTGCCTCACCTCCTGCTAGAGGGTGCAGGAGTTTGGATTACAAGATGTGATCCATTTCCATAATTAACCCTCCCTGCAATCCCTTTGTGCTGCACCCAGCATTATCAGTTCATGAGCCAAGGAGATTTGCTTATCAAATCTACAATTCTCATCACTCCTCAAGCTCTGTCACATGTCTTGCAGCCTCAGACATCCCATGATTTTCCTTCCCCAACAGGAAAGAAGCTTTGAGTGCAAGATGTGTGGGAAGACATTCAAACGTTCCTCCACCCTCTCCACTCACCTCCTGATCCACTCGGACACGCGGCCCTACCCCTGCCAGTACTGCGGGAAGCGCTTCCACCAGAAGTCGGACATGAAGAAGCACACATACATCCACACAGGTGAGCAACAAAATAGTCCAACAAGAAAACGAAAATTAGAGCCTGTCATGCCAATGCACAGTCCCCAGACACAGAGATATTGGACTGGGGATAAGTGTCCAGAGGCACGGGAAAATCATTATTCCATGTGAGGTGAGACAGCAGGAGGCTGAAGCACGTCCTCTGCCTGACAAGGAGGTGGTTATTGACCAGCCTCTGGTGGATGTTGTGGTTGTACCCAGCCCTGGATGCAGGGAATGGGTCACCCAACAGGAAAGGACTTTCCCTGGTTCTTCCCACCCTCTGCTGCTGGACACATCGCACACAATCCGGACACATCACCAGGAGAGCTGGGCTGGCAGCACCCTGATGCCCAAGCACAGCCAGTCAGGTCTGACTCTGCTAAAACGCCTTTCTACCTCTCTTCCTTCACCTGTTAAATCATTTTTTTTACCATTTTCTGTGCCCTGCAGGGGAGAAGCCCCACAAATGCCAGGTGTGTGGCAAAGCTTCAGCCAGAGCTCCAACCTGATCACCCACAGCCGCAAACACACTGGCTTCAAACCCTTCAGCTGCGAGCTCTGTGCCAAGGGCTTCCAGCGCAAGGTGGATCTGCGGAGGCACCGAGAGACCCAGCACAGCCTCAAGTGAGGGGTGCCTCCAGGTCTTTGCTGGAGCTCCCACTTCATGCTCCAGGGAAGAAGACGGTCCCCAGCACCACCATCCACCTCATAAAGCTCCTGTGGTGTCCTATGTTCCCCTGGGGACTGGCCAAGTCATGTGTTGGCTTTGGTGTTTGGCACCACAGGGCCTTGCACATCCCAAAGAAACTTGTGGGAGCTTTCACTTTTCAATTGCAACAGGTACCAGCCCAGATCTGACATCACCTGCTCAAGTGTAAATCCAGAGGAATTCCTCTAAGGTCACTATTAATCTGGATTTACACCAGGAGCAGAATCCGGTTCGTCAGGCTGCCCAGCGGGGAGGAGGGGACTCCTGGGCTGGTGGCAGCAACAATCTGTGCCACGCTGGTGCTGTAACCATGTTCTGCTCTGATGGTTGGGAAGATAAGCCCAGGGCATGCAAATAGATTGCATTCAGTCAGCTATGTTCAACCTGGACAGGCCGTCTGCAGAGACTTGCCCAGGCCATAAATTCTGCCAACAGACACCTAAAGTCATTTCTTTCAGCAGAGCATTTACTGTGATCAAATGACAAGTTAACTGTGCTGTATTTTTAGTTTGGAGTGGGAGGAAAATACTGAAGAAACAGCTCCTATCCCTAGCTGATAACAGGGGTCTCTAAATACATTCCTCAGACACACCACGCTGCAGAGATCCCAAGCAAGCTCCAGGAAGAGCCACAGCACCAGGCAGGAGCTAATAATCCCCATGGCTTGGTACCATGGCAGATCCTGGCTGCTCTTGGAATCGGGGCTGCTATGTCCCACAATATTTCACTGCATGCTGGACATGCCAACTTAGAGCTGTCCTGAGCAACCCTGGGTCACTGCATGGGCAGGAGTGGCCCTGGATATCGATGTCAAGGGCCAGAGTTCTGCTTGCCAGCCACTCTCCTCAAGGAGGAAGTGACTGAGCCTGTACATGTTGGCAGAGCATGCAAGTACCTCACAAATATTATACGAAGAGAGCAGTGGTATTTCCTCCTTTTGCCAGGTCTAGGGGTTGAAGCAAAGCACTGGAGCAAGTAAAGAACCAGTTCCCCTCCAAGCTCTGCCAAATTCTCTCTCTATTACCTTTGGCAAGTCACTGCTCTGGGCTTTTGTTTTTCCACCCCTTCTGGTGACGTGGGGCCATTCACTCAGGTTTGTGGAGTCCCCTGAGTTCTTAACAGGAAGGACAAAGTATTATTATAACATTATTATAACATAGACAAGTGTTTTCAGTTAACTGGGACATTGTAGCAGCACATGGCTCTCTCCATAACTGCATTCCTGAACACATGGCCTTGGACAATGGCACCAGTGGGAATTACCCTGGGAATGGGCTGTGGCCATTTCACTCCAAAGGCTTCTGAAGAATGGCTGCCATCATGGGCGGAGACAAAATGGTCCAAGTGGAAAATTCGTGTATTGCCAGGAGAGAACTGCCCTCAGTTCCACTGTTGTAAATCCCAAGTTATTCTCCTAAGACCTAAAATGTACTTGCCTCTTTTATGCTGTGCCTAAGCTGTAAGTCATTAATATGTACCTGGAAGCTCAAACCCAGAGTCTGTACTCCTGGCTTTACTTGTACACTGTAAATATGTATTTATACTTATCCTAATGTATATTTTTATTGCACTATACCAGACAGTGACATGTACAGGCCTGCTGGGATATATCTGATAAATCTGTTCCTTCTGATTAACTGGGCTAACACAGAGTATTTCATGTTCAAAACACCCATTTAAAGAACGGCTCATACCTGACTTTGGGGATGCAGGCAGTGGGGATGGGGTGAAAAAGGAGAAGGGAAAGAGTCTAGGATTGCTCTGTATGGTTGGAGTGGGAATAAAGGTGGAAATTCACATGCAGGAAAGGGCTCCCATTAGAGAGACTTTCGTCCTGGAGACAGATTGGTGCAGAGCCCCACACAGCCAGAGCCAGCTCTGCAGAGCAGGAGGGCCACACCAGATACAGGGAATGTGTGTCCAACAGACGGTGCCAAAGCCCCCGTTAAATCCCTGCTGTCCTTTCCTGAGCCGTTCTGGGGAAGGTGCATAACCTGTGATGGAACTGGTCCCCAGCCCCACACATGCATGTGAACACCCACACGTGCACGAGCCTTGCTCAAGGTAAAGTCATTGCAGCTTATTAAAACTACTGCTCAAAATGCAAACCGTGTTTGTTATTCCCCTTGTCCTCCACAAATCCAGCATCTGGACTGCTTGGGAGGGAAACCCTCCAGCCCCAAACCACAGGGGCACACCAGCACAGACTTCCCTGGGGACAGCAGCTGTGTCTGACTCATGTAAGGCTCCCCAGTTTTGGCCATTTGGAGTCAAGTGCTGGCACACATCAATTGGCAAAAGTGCCTGTAACCATTCATAAAACCAAACCAGACAGCTAGTTCTTCTGAGTCTTATGAAGAGCTGCTGTATCTACTAGATTTTCATTCCTGTCCTTGATTTCCAAGGTACAGAGGAACTATAACCTTCAATGGACAGCTGGGATCTTCTCTCCTGTGTGCTCCTACAGCTTCTCCCTCCTAACACAGCACACATCACCCCAGTCCTGTCTGCTATTTCCCCAGGACTCCAGGGCGGGTTACAGAGCCCAGATATTCCTGAAGAGCAGCTACACTGGTGGAGGCAGTGCCAGCCTTAGCCCAGCACATCCCAGGAGATCCAGGGACGGCTTTGGCTGGATGGGCAGCGAGTGCAGGAGCGCACTGGGATGGCTGCAGGCAGTGTGCTGCTGCACAGCTCAGGAGAGCACGTCTGAGGCCAGAGCAGGGCAGGGGATCCAGGCTGACCCACTCCCACCGGCACAGGGAGCATATCAGAGGCACAGCCTGTGGAGGGGGGCCAGCTGGCAAAGGCACCAGCGAGACAGAACAGCCAGAGACAGGAGGTGACAGAAGGGAGGAGGAGGACAGTGAGTTAATGTGCAGTATTTTCCACTAAGACATTACAGTTTCTTCCTCTTCAATAACGAGCTGCCACTTTCAGATCACCTTATGCCCAAGCCCTGGCATTGCTTTGGGCCTATGGATGCCAGCAGCCCAAAGGAAAAACAAGGCAGAGCCCCACAGCCCCTTGTTCACTCCCAGCACGGCACCAGCCATGGGCAGACCTGCTACAAAGAGCAGGCAAAGGGCTGCCCTGATCCTTGGAGCTGCTGAATCTACACCATGGGTACCCAAGGATGCTCAGCACCCATCAGGACCAGGCCATGGCTGTCACCAACTCCAAACACACCTGGCCTTGCTCTCCAAGCATGCAAATCCTCCTCAGTTCTGATCACTCTGGTACAACCCCTTTCCCACCACCTCCCCTCGCATCACAAACATTCTGGTCAGTCAGTCAAGGAAACAGATAGCAAAAAGCAAAATCTCAACTAATCTTTGTGGCTGAAGAAAGAGCTGATTGTTTTTGCTTCTCTTTGAGCCTGCCCTGTATCCTGTACTTCCCCAGTCCCCTTCACACCTTCTTCCTTTTATTGCTAGGGAAAAAAATCCTGGTCTCTGGGCTGTTTTGTTTAGCAAATGAGGGACATGCAAAGCACTAACCCCGGGCATCTGTCAGGAGGAGAGAGGTGCCTCTGTGTCTTCCAGACAGCCTTGAGGCACTGAGAGCTGCAGCCCAGAAGAGCTATGATTAAGGGTGGATTTCAGTTTGGACACGGGATGAATCTGTCTTCCTAATGAGGACAGAGCTACGGGACACCTGCAGGAAGTTGAGGGGTGTTCCCACCTAGCACAGCATTAGGCTGGAACTTGTCCTCAGGTTGTAATAACCTCACAGAGTGCAATCCTGGAGAAGGCAAAATCCTGAAGCTTTCTTGTGCTAGCAATTGTTAGGGCAGGCCTGAAAGGATCTGAGAGGAAGGACAGGGAAGAATTAGACTCCAGTTGGGTGCAGGTTCTACTGGTAAAAGTTATTTGCTGCATCCACTTGCTTCCCACCTTAGACATCACGAGAAAGGGTTTTCAGTGAAAAAAAGATAAGAGCAGAGTCCCTTGTCCTGGCAGCAGGTTGTTCCCCAGTCACAGGGGATGGAGACACACCAGCAGTTTAATTCCAGCCCATCAGCACAGCACACAAAAGAAAACTTGAAGGCATGGGGCAATCTCCCAGAAATAACTGCATACACGTTTCCTTGCACAGGGAAAACATTCCTGTCTGCCATTAAGGGCCTAACATGGGAATGGATATGGAGCTCAACCTGCAAAGCTACTACAGAATAATAATTTTAAAAGTACATCACAAACCATTTTTTAAACATTTAATATGCTCACAAAGCAGAGACTCCTCCCTCCCCCACCTTTTTCACCTGGAGTAGCACATCTGCACAGAGGAGGCAACCCAGAACAGCCACACCAAAATTATTCAAGGATAGTGAATCTCTGTGCTGGATGAGAAGAAAACACAGATCCCTGCAGAATTCCTGGCCCACCATCTTAAAACTAACAGTCACCATGGACACGCACTGATCTTAAGGCTGCAACTCTAAACTGAGACTTAAGATCTGCCACACATTTCCTGTATGACCTTGGGCAAGACTTGAGTGCTGGATTTCTGAAGTTGTTCACCACACTATGAAGCTCTCAGAAGCTCTTCACCCCATCTGTGAGACGAGGATAATCATTCCTCCTCTCCCCTTCATTTCACTTGTTTATTTCAACGGTAAGATAGTCAGGAGTGAGACTGCTCCTCCTTATCTTCCACATCCAGCACCTCGCACAATGGAGCCTTGATCTGGGCTGCAACACCCGAGCGCAACTGCGACACCAATAACCAGTGATAGGAACTGAATCCAGCAAAGCACCCTAATGCCAGAGCTGGCTCAGCAATCCTCCAGGCAGGCACAGTGAGACCCTGCATTAAACCCACTAAACTCAGAACCAGCAGAGAAACGGGGCAAGCAGCAACACGGGGAGGATAAACCAGACAAGAGCATTTCCACTGGTGAATAATATTGCAGGGAGAGAGACAAAGCTGGATATGGATGCTGTAATTATCCCACTCAATGCCCTCACTTGAAATGTGCTGCTTCAATCTGAGTACTTCTCAGTCTGGTCCTTGGGCTGATTTTGACTTGTGGGCCCAAGGGAGATCCGTGTTCACTGTACCAGACAGCAAGGCAGGCAGAGAGCAGAGAGTCCTCAGGAATGGGGAAATCTGGGGCTGGGGAGGAGTTGAGCGTGCACTGAGCTCAGCTTTGGTCTGATAAGTTTATCAAGCACTGCCGGCTGCTAACTGTCAGCCGGGGAAGGGAGCCTGTTAGGGAGGAGGAACAGCTCCCAGGGCAAGATAGGACAGCCCAGGCCTTATCAGAGTGCCTGAGCCAAAGAGGGAACTGGAGAGTGAGCACTTTCCAACCACTTCATCTGAACAACAGACAGATTGGCAGGAAAGGCCTGTCAGCCCTTTGCCTCTGCCACCCAGGCACCCAGGGAGCCCCCATCCATGCGAATAATCCGGGTGAGTGCAGCCTAGGAGCTGTAAACATGGACACCAGGACATGAGGGAGTGCACGGGGAAGCTTTTCTTAGAGCATTTCCCAGTGGGAGAGTCAGATTTACAACAAACAATTCCGATGCTTACTGAGCGAGATGCTCCTGTTCAGTGCCCAGAGCAGCACTTGTCCCCCGTGCTGCCTTCCCTGAGGGTTGGGAGGGGGATCTACCACTTCACAGTTGCACCAGCCCCTAAGGTTTGGTGTACAGAGGACTGCTCTGTCTCTGAAAAATAGTAAAAACCCCTGAGTGAATAGAAGGGGGAAAATCCTGACCATTCCCATTTGAGCTGTAAAAGCATGAGCCAGCAAATACCCCTTCACATCTTCTCCTAGGGCAGCAATAACCAAATCAATACAGCTGAGGATCATACTAGGGAGACCCTCCTGCGTTTGGATGAGCTACCCTGGACTGTGCAAGCTCCCTCCCTGTGCGTACACCTCAGGCATGACAGGGAGGACAATGAGAGATTCCTACAGGGCACATCCTCTGCTTGGTTTCCCTGATGAAGCTGGGCCATGCAGGATGAACCAGTGTCACACCTGCAGCTTTAACACGTTTCTTTAGCCTGCTAGACCATGCTGTTATCAGGTCACTGCTCATCCAGACCATATGGACAGCCCTCATCCTGCATCCCACCACCTTTGGTTCAGCCTGGTGTCTTGGGTCCTGCCTGTATCTGGGGATTTTACTGAGAGATGCAAGCCCTGCCCCCGTGCTGGGAGGATGTGCTCATCCTTGGCTGCCTGGGTGCACGTGCTGTTCCCGGCTCTCCATAGGATATGAGGCAGGAAACCTTCAGCAGTAGGTCAGGAGATCTCTGCTGTGAGCTGGTGACTCAAAGGCTCCCTTTTTGATAAGGGACATATCTAGGAAGCAATTTTTCTCCTCCTAAAGCACATATCTAAACCAGGGCTGAAGTCCTGCCTTGTATGCACCTACTTCTCCCCCTGGAGAGAGGGAGCCCAGTATCTGTAGGCATCTAAAGTTACACGAGCTGAGTCACAGCCCTGTGGTTTCTGCACCACTCTCAGGCCGAGTTTCTCACAGCTGATTCTGCTCCAGCCCATAATCTACAGTTCTCCAGGTCATGAGCAACCTTTAAGCCATTTAATTTCCCTGTGCATCAAGGGCTCCTCAGCAAGCTCCAAGTACAACAGCCACATTCGGCACCAGCCAACACAATTCTGAGGTTCGAGGCTTCCTCATGAAGAGCAAGGGGTTTAAAAACCTGTCCCCATTGATTCTGCCTTCCTCTTGAATAATTTTAAAGCCATGGGACTTTATCTTACATCCCAGGCTCATCTATATTAGGAGCTTTGGTGGGATTTTTAGCAGTGGTCAAGTCCACTGGTTTTTTCTCTTTATAAAATAAAAGTTATCTCTTGTGTCAGCTGAGAAAGGGGAAGTTGGAGATGACAGAGCATTCCTGTTCCTGAAAGGGCCCCATCCTGAGAGTGTGGACATGGTGAAGCAGTGTGTCAGTCAGACATCCCTGCCTCAGCTCCTTATTTAGACCCAGCCTGTAGCAGCTTCAAGATCTGCAGACAAGAGCGAGGTAGAATTCCTGCACATGCGCAGCAATACACTGGAGTGGCATCGTGAAAAACCCCACAAAAACCCCATAAGGCAACAAAGCAAAGTCTCTGCATTGAGATCTGCCAACCTGCATTTTTCAGCTTAAAATATTTGCCCAAATTTGAGTAGGAAAACAAGAAATGGAACTCAGGTCAGCTGGACTTGCAGGCTTGTTTGTTAACCAACTTTTTATCTTACCTCCTTGAAGCATTAAAACTAAGTAGAACATCCCAAGTTAAAATTCTTTTCTTAAGAAAAGTATCATGTACTACTGGTAAGATTTTATTTCTGAATGATACTTATGACATATGCACAGAACTCATTTTCTAGTGTCTGAAAGGCAGAGCTGACAGGGCAGAAGACCTTGGGTTTCAGAGTGAGTGTGCATGAGACAGCTGAGGTTTCTCATGTTACCTGGAATGCAGGGAAACAGCTGGAAAGTCAGAGAGCCGTGCCCTGTGCCTGCTGCACAGTGCCACAACCGTGGTGGTGGAGAACTCAGCAAGATTAATAATACTCTGCATTTGAATAGCTCATAGTGCCTAAGGATTTCAAAAGGGCACAACATCCAACAAGCAGCAGGATTTAGCCCTCAGCCTGCAAGTTTTCTCTTATATTCTCATATTTTCAGCATCATTATTAATTTTGCAGAAGATACAACACAAACTTTGTGGTCATCAGGAACAATAATTTCTGTTTTGGGGGTACCACCTCCTCATCCTCTCTTCCTCAATCCCAAAGTCCCCAGCAATCTTAGCTCGGAAGGGAATGTGACTCAGGCCTTCAACTGAAGGGCTGTCACCTGCAAACCCTGAAGGCTGGATGTGGCTGTGGTTTTATCACTGGCCACCAGCTGCCTCTACAGCTCTTGCCTCCTCCCCAATGATTCAGCAAATCTTCTTCGAGGAGAAAAACAGGCACACGAGTGAACAAATCACAATGTCAGATTACAAAGATGAGCGAGGAAAAGCTGCGGCTCGAAGGAGGAAGATAAAAGTTGGTGAAGTTCCACGAGCCAAGGATGAGAATGCCCAATAAAGACAAGGTTTTTTTGAAGGGGAGCAATAATAATGTGGAAAAAAGTGTTGTAGTTTAGATACTTTACAATGTGAAAGATTGCTAAGAGTGAGAGAACACAATGTGGAAGGAAATGAAGCATATTCTACCCTCTACTATCTGGGCATTGCACACAGCTGATAGGGATTTTTACTGGTATAGATGAGAACTGAACAGTCCATGCTGGTTTACACTGGAACAGAGTTCCACTAAGAAAGCTATTTTCAGAAAGAGTTTCTACTCTCTGTAACCAAGACTTCCAATAATCTGGAAGCCCCTTGCCAGGCACTTTGAATATCACTGTTCCTGGAAAAAAGGATGCAAGTCATTAGCAGAGAGCAGTTGGAAGTAATATTTTAACTCCTGACGGCTTTGGCCACTGCATCATATTTTTATATCATAGCCCTTTTCCATAAATATTTTGTTTTCTGCTGCAGCCACACTTGAGGTGAAACACAGGATCAGTGTAACAGCTCTATAGAATAGAAAGTAAAAAAGAGACTCCAGCCAGACCTTAGCTCGGAGATGTAATATTTCCCCTAATGACATTCCACTCAGAGCCCAGACTTCCAAGAATGCCATGAAATCTTAGGGAAAATAAGTGTCTGGAATTTGTGGAGAGCTCATGCCACGTTTGGGGAATCTCTCAGCCCAGCAAGTCCTCCAGTATCTGTGAGAGAGAGATGCAGCCTTCCCCTGGATTAAATGCAACACAAAAAGGAAGTACAAAAGGAAGAGGATCTCAGGAACTGTGGACACATATGGGGTGGATAAACTGTTCCCAGAGGGAACAGGGTTTTGGGGTACATACTTACACTGCCTGCTGCTCTTCCCTAGGAAATATGAAAGAACCATGGCACAACCCAGAGGCTTTCCCCTCAAGCTCACCCGGGGTGCTGTTGCTGTGTAAGGCATGTAAAGAGTGCGAGGGGTGTCTCCTTTTAAAGCAGTTCCCTGTGCTGTGCTGCCACCTGCTTTCACAGGTCTGGGAGTTTCTCCCCAGCTCTGACAATACTCAGGTGTGCTCTGGAACTCCAGTGTCAGTGCACCCAGAAACGGGAGAACTTATCACCATGTTCCAGTGTTTAAAGAGTGGCTACAGAGAAGATGGAGACACTCTTTAGGAGGATGTCACATAGGTACAAGTTACTCCTGGGGAGATGATGATTGGATGCTTGAGGACAATTTTTCACTGTGAGAGCAATCAGTCATTGGAATAATCTCCCCAGGGAAGTGGTGGATTCCCCAACACCGGACACTTCTCAGATCAGCTGGACTGTCTTATCTAGACCGTGGTTTTGCCAAGGGATGTTGGACCAGGGGATCCTTGAGATCCCTTCCAAACTGGTATTCTTTGTTTCCATTAAAATGTGCTACTGCTGCACCCTACAGGCTGAAAACAGTTCTTTTATTATTCATCACAACTTCTAAGCCAGGTTTATGGTTTTGTGGGTGGAGGCTGGCTCCTCGGTGTTTGGGGCTGGTTCTGTTTCTACCCCATCCCAGAGCTCTCACAGAAGGAACACACCCAGTTCCCACCTTGCTGGGATGAGCAGGAGGAAGAGCAGCAGCTGTAACACAGACACACAGACACACAGACATGCCACACCCTGACTCAAAGACTCCACAGTGGTGGGGGACACAGGGCTCAGCTATGCCAGAAATGTCCCACATGCTGGATCCCCATGGCAAAGGGAGAGCTCAGGAGCAGGGGGGAGATGGGCTGGAGACCTTCACCTGCTGAAGCTGCTGCCTTGTTCTGCTTTATCCCTTTAGACCTGGCACAACAGAGAGAAACTGCCTGGCAGCGGCCACCTCAATAAAAGTCCACCTGAGGTGAGGGGACCTGGGGATGTGGTGAAGAGCACTGCCCCTCCCAGCACAGCCCACACATCCTGGGATGCAGTGAGCCCGGCTTTCTGCCAGGAATTGGTGCCGTGTGTTCCTGTGCCTGCACTCACTGGACCTCTGCCCTCCTGGCTCCGATTGGCTTTGCCAGAAGAACAGTCTGGGGGATCTCCCACAAGAAACATCTTTCATTTTCTCACTGTTGGCCTTCATCTGCACTTGTTAAAGGAAAAAAAAAAATCTTAATGGCATTTCCCTCTTGCATTGCCCCTTGGTACAGCAGTTGGGCCAAAGCTAAATAAACACATTGGTCACTTGGCTGAGTCCCTTCTCTTCTGAAATCTGGAGCATAAACTTCATTTTCGCATGTTCCAGTGACAGGCCCAAGTCTGTGTGAGCCGCAGGCAGAGTGCAAACCTGATCCCTCCCCTGTTTCTTAGAGAGGGATATTACAATCTCCAGTTTTGTGGTGAGAACCTGATTGGCCTCAGCAGGGCCTGTCACCCACACAATGCCCTCTTTGTGAAGTTGGATGATGAAGAAATCTCACCTAAACCACTGGATGCTGCTGTCCAGACCTGGAAGAAAGTGTGCACCAATCCTGTGGATAAACGGGTGTCTACATTTTCATAGTAACTGGCTAATGAGTCCTCTAGGATGCTCAACAAGCTCCCAAGAGAGAGGCAAGAATCCAAATGAGCTGCTAAGACACAAGAAAAGAAGAAGAAGAACAGAGAAGTTGCATTCCCAAATCCCTCTGTGTACGGGAAGTAAAGTTTGACCAGGATGGAGGCCATGTGGAAAATAGAAAAGATACCTAAGGAGGTTTGGCCTCCAGCCCACACAAGCAGCACCTGCAGGGCTCTCACACGGCCGTGCCCATCTACCTCAGCCATAGACTGGCCTTGGGCTACTGAAGGACAAGGGTGTGGAGGTGGCCCTGCTTCAGCTTCCAACCAAGCCTGGCCCATGGCATTGGCACACACCTGCACTCCTCGCTATATAAACGCAGCCCTCCGGCTGGGACTGTCCCCTCAGGGCTGCCGTCACCATGGCTCGCTGGCACATCCTGGGCTTGGCCCTGTGCTCCTACCTCGGGGTAGCCTGGGCTGCGACCGTAAGTACAAAGGCTGGCTTTACACTCGAAGGCTAAAGGTTTTCTCCTCCTGCCATTTGTCTTTGGGACTGTGGGGGAATTGCTGCTGCCTGTCTGCTCCAAAGGGCACCTGCAGGACACCTGCACAGGCACAGCTCCAGTGGCACCTGAGGGCTTTCCACAAGGGACCAAGGGCACGGAGGGGGAGGGTGGGATGTGAGTGATGGCAATGTGGGAAGCCAGAGTTATGAAGGACAGAGCAATGGATTTTCTCTTCTTCGTGGTGCCACCTGTAGCTGGGTGTGGTGCTCACCGAGGGAGGATTTGTGGAAGGTGAGAATAAGAAACTGGGACTCTTCGAGGGCTACATCGACATCTTCAGGGGAATTCCCTTTGCTGCCCCTCCAAAGACTCTGGAAGACCCCCAACCTCATCCTGGCTGGGATGGTAAGATCCAACTTTTGAATGCCTTTGGTTTGGGGTTTTATTTTCTATTCTCTCTCTTTGATCTAGTACACATGGGAAATAGTACAACGTATTACTCAGACAGGGCACAGTGGCTGGGGAGGCTTTGCTGCCACTGCACTGGACACAGAGAGGAAAGGATGGGTGGACAGATACCTTGCAACCAGAGAACAGAGCTGATGCCCTTAACTAGGACATGCTGTCTTCTCTTTCTTCTCTTAGGAACATTGGAAGCAAAAGAATTCAAAAATCGCTGCATGCAGACAGAGCAGAGTGATGTTAAAGGGAGTGAGGACTGTCTCTACCTGAACATCTGGATCCCTCAAGGGAGGAAACAGAGTATGTGCTTGGCAGGGACCTGGGCAGGACATTCCAGCTGCCTTGTGTGCACAGATTGCTCTGGAGCTTCTCTCGGCAGAGAGAATGATGTTCCATAGTGGGCAGGAGCTGAGAGAACTGTGTCAGACAATGTCCCTCAGGTTCACCCTG
>VZTF01007001.1:716276-774771 GCA_013397755.1 Cnemophilus loriae | reverse complement strand
GACACTCTACCACTTTGATCAATCTATACAGAGCACCTGGTCGCTCAGTTACAGCATTTAAGGTTCATTTTGTACACTCCAAATAGCTTCTTATCCATAGTCCTGGGAGCACCTGGTCTTTATCAATTATTATGTTAAGAACTAAGGCTCCTGAAGTACAAATGCCTTTCCAGCCTAGGGGCAACAATTTATGGGCTTTATTTCCACATATCCAATACCATCCTATTCCATTTGATACCGGCCTAGGATGGTTTACTTGCCCAATATTAAGTGTTTGGGTACATTGTGTGTGATTTCCAACAGCAATTCTGATTCCATTGGTACAATCTAGTTCTCCTGTTCCTTTAGGGGGGTTACCTCTTTGCACATGTGTACAATCATAAGAGATGTTGGTGGCTTCTTGCACACTGACTGGTTTGTCTACTTCTTGGTGAGAGGAAGTGTTCACCCAGCAACTAGTATTAACTTTTTCTGGAACTGGAATTGCCATAAATGGTTAATAGTTTCATTGAAAAAACTGTTACATACCCCCTTAGAAACAGATTGAGGCAATGTACTCCTAAGGATGAAAAGAAGGGTAAAAGTAAGAAAAAGCAATGAAGAGTTATCTGCCATTACTTTTATTTGAAAACAAAGACTTCCTTCAGTTCTTTAAAAACTTAGAGTCTGAGTCCCTGTGCTGGCAATTTGTTGTTTGTCGGTGACCCATAGTGTTTGTAAGAAACAACTGATAACCCCAGAAGGATTTGGCATGATTGCAGTAGTTGCTTTCCACAGAAGAGAACATATGAGAGTTTTTAATTTTTGATAGAACAAGGGAGGATAATCACATGGGAGAAGGGTGGGGAAGGCAATGTGTAGCAGAACTGGTAAGGAAGCTGCAGTTTCTTTCTTGAAGAATAGATTTGTAATCTTAGTGGAGAAATGGAGAACTTGTTTTTATTTTCTTTTTTGCTGTACTATCTTAGGCTCTGCAAGGGGTGCTGCAGAAGTAAAATTTTATATTAGATTTAAATGAATAAATGTCAGCAAACTCTTTTGCTCCAAAATCAGGATATGGAGGCAGATGGAAAGAGGAGCAATTTGATGGAAACTCTTCTGTTTGCTTTTTTTTGCTGCCTTGTCTTTCTTTCATTGCTGTGGAACCGGTGAGCATGCCGGTGTACGTTTTGGCCAGCATTGTATATGTGGCAGCAAAGGTTAATATGCTAGGGCCTGAAGTTATGACTCTGAAATAACAAGAATAAACTAGATATTGAAATACCTTTATTTTGTGTCTTCCTTCACGCTTTAGCTTTAGTATTACCTCAAAAAGAAGAAAGGGTTTAGTGGGAAGAAAGAGATAAAACTTGTTTCTTGTTGAAATGATATAGCAGTTGGTACATGTTCTGAGATATTTCTATCATGCAATTTTTTTTCTTGCAGAGGGCCCATAATCACATAATAAAATATTAATAGCACTACTCTTAAAAGATTTAGCTCCTAGTGTGAGCACATGTAAATATAATGTTCAAAGTGTGTAACAGATGAAGTCATTGTATGTATTGTGAATGTATAATTGATTTAATTTTTCTAGTCTTAAAATTAAATGTGGTGTTCCAAGCATGCACTGTTATTGGATTCTACTTACAGAGAGAAGTGTTAAAAACTATTTTGAAAAAGCTTATCTATACTAAGAAATAGAAATTCTCTACTTTGTCTTTTGGACAGAAATGTGTTTATTGTTCATACACTCCGGAGTTCTGGAGAGTTCCTTGCATTCTGACTTCCTTTATTGTATTTTTTTAGGATACGTGTTATACAAATAACCTATCTAAGAATATTTGCCCTGGCATACAGAACTACGGATGCATTTAATGTCTATGATTATTTCCCTGCCACAGCTTACCCCAAAACTCTGTGGAAAAAACCCACATATCTTGCAAAGTACTGCAGTAGAGAACAAAATCTTGATTCATGTATGTTTAGTCAATGCATAGGTTATAACTATTGAATCAACACAGGATTTGAGGATACTGGTAATGACTAGTCTGAATAATACTGTAAGGTCAAGCTTCATGTTTTTCTAACTTATTTTGCTTTAGTGGGCCAGGAGTAGATGTGAATGTGATTAAAAGTGTAGTTCATAGAATCATCAAGTAGTTTGGGTTGGAAGGAAGGGACCTTAAAGACTATCTATTTCCAGCCTCTGCCTCTTTATATCAAAGAATTATTTTTTCAACCGGTTTGGTTTTTTGATTGATTTGAGGTTTTTTGATTATTTTTTTTTTTAAGGAATCTTGGTAATTGTCATACTGATAAGATAGGGCAGATTCCTTGGTGTTGGGTAGTAGCTCTGAGGTGGGGGAGTGGGATATAGCCTTTTCTTAGTTCAGTAGGATGATGTTATATATATATATATACACCTTACATGAAACTTCTAGTAAGATTAGCTACTGCATTTTTCCTCCACAGAGAACAAATTCATTTGGAACTAGTAATACAGATTTCCCCCCTGGTGACCCCGGAATGTACCAGTTGGACGTTACTCTAAGAAGAGGACAGAATCTAGCTGCACGGGACCGAGGAGGTAAGTGTGCTGGTAAACACTGCCTAAATGATTAGAAGTTGCGTGTTCATTGGGTAAATTTATAGGTGGATATTAAAATTAAAATGCCCTGGGGAACATAACTAATGACTGGCCACCAGCTGGATGTGACACCATGCAGTCACATGCTCTGGGCCCAGCCTTCCAGCCAGTTCTTAACCCAGAAAAGAGTGCACCTGCTCAAGCCATGGGCTGCCAGCTTCTCCAGGAGAATGCTGTGGGAGGCAGTACCAAAGGCTTTGCTGAAGTCCAGGTACAAATGTGCACAGCCTTTCTATCATCCACCAGGCAGGTCACCTGGTCATAAAACGAGATCAGGTTGGTCAAACAGGACCTGCCTTTCCTAAACCACTGTTGGCTGGGCCTGATCCCTTGACTGTCCTGTATGTGCTGTATGATCACACTCAAGAGAATCTATTTCAGAACCTTCCCAGGCACTGAGGTCAGGCTTACAGGCCTGTAGTTCCCTGGATTCACTTTCCAGCCTTTCTTATAGATGGGCAGCATGCTGGCTAATCCCCAGTCATCTGGGACCTGATGATAAATAAATAATGGAGAGCAGCTTGGTGAGCTCTTCTACCAGCTCCCTCAGTATTCTTGGGTAAATCCCATCTGGTCCCACAGACTTATGACTGTCCAAATGGCTTTACAAGTCACTAATTCCTCTTGCATTACTGGATGTTTATTCTGCTCCCCACTCCTGCCTACCAGCTCGAGGGCTGGTTTCCCTGAGAATAACTGATCTTACTGGTCTTACTGTTACAGACTAAGGCAAAGAAGGTATTAAGTACTTCAGCCTTTTTCTTATCCTTGGTGAT
The DNA here is from genome assembly GCA_013397755.1 of Cnemophilus loriae. Classification (NCBI taxonomy): domain Eukaryota; kingdom Metazoa; phylum Chordata; class Aves; order Passeriformes; family Corvidae; genus Cnemophilus; species Cnemophilus loriae. The sequence goes on along the minus strand of VZTF01007001.1, from coordinate 771,366 downwards.
GGTGTTGCCACCTGCATTCAAGAAAGGATGAAGGTTTTACTTGGCCCTCCTTTTGCTGTTAATATGTTTCTAAAAACACTTTTTATTTTCTTTCACAGCAGTGCTCAGATTGAGTTGCACCTGAGCTTTTTTCTTTCTAATTTTCTCTTTACATGACCTAATGACATCCTTGTACTCTTCCTTAGTTGCCTGCCCTTTCTTCCAAAGGTCATAACCCTCCTTTTTTACCTCTGAGTTCCAGCAAAAGCTTCCTGTTGACCAGGCTTCCCTGACAGCTCATCTTTCAGCACACTGGGACATTTTACTCCTGCATCTGTAAGATTTTCTTCTCAAACTATGTCCAGCCTTCCCGGACCCCTTTATTTCCCAGCAGGCTCTCTGAACCAATTCCAGAACAAGCCAAAGTCCACCCTCCAGAAGTCCAAGGCAGAGGTTTTGTTGACCCTGTCCCTTACTTCACCAAGAATTAAAAACTTTTATCACTATGCCCAAGATGGGCATTCTGAACACCACATCTCTCACTAACCTCTTCTCTATTCACAAACAGCAGGTCTAGCAGGATCTCAGCCCTGGAAAGCTCCCTTGCCAGCTGTGACAGGAAATTCCACACACTCCAAGAATCTCCTTGACTGCCTCCTCTTTGCTGTGTTGAGTTTCCAGCAGACATCTGGCCAGTTAAAGTCTGCCACAAGAGCTAGAACTGGCAATTGTGAAACGTCAGCCAGCCACCTATAGAATGCTTCATCCACCTCTTCATCCTGGTTGAGTGGTCTATAAGAGACTTCCACCAGGATGTCTGCCTTGTTGTCCTTCCCCCTGATTCTTACTCACAAGCACTCAACCTTATCATCACTATTCTTGAGCTCTCTACAGCTGAAACACTCCTTAATGTACAGAGCCACCCTATCACCTCTCCTTCCTCTCCTGACCCTTCTGAAGAGCTTCTGAATATCCATTGCAGCACTCCAGTCAAACAAGTCATTCTACCATGTTTCTCTAATGGCAACTGTGTCACAGCTTTTCTGCTGCAGAATGGCCTCCAGTTCCTCCTGTCTGTTACCCCTGCTGTGGTCATCTGCTTTAGCTACGTTATTAGTTTCAACCCTGACACTGGCATGCTGCCCCTGTGCTCATCTGTAGTGAGCCTGGTCTTGTGCACTTCTCCCTTCAAACCTAGTTTACAGCCCTATCAGTCAGCCCTTCTCACTCACAAGCTACAATCCTTTTCCCTCTTTTAGGTGTTCCAAGGCTGTCAGGGAAAGACAGATTTTTCCGTCTCTTGTCTTTCAACTCAGTGCCACTCCCACCTTAACCACACAGAAGTTCCTGATACAGTCGAGGGGTGCTTCATTGCCAAACTGTCTACATGAAGGCCAAGGCCTAACAGAATTCCTGTGGTTGTAGTGGTCCCAAGGAGCAAGGGAGTGGGCACACCATAACATGGGGTCCATATTAAAAATATTCTTCACATTACACAGAATTAATTTAAATACCTGATCTTTGACTTCAAAATCATCACCACCACTTGAATGACCAAGGAATAAGTTAGTTGTGCTAGACGAAACATTTTTATGCCACTGAAATTCTGCACCAGTAATTACAGGTGGGAATGACTGTAACCTTGTCACACAAGAAACCAGAGTTTTCCACTGCTATAGTTTTTTGAAAGAGGAGACATAACTTCAGGTGAAGAGTACTGACATCTTGTGGCTGGACGAAATAATGCAAAGAATGCTGGTCATAACCCTTCTAATTTGTGTTTCAAAGAGCATGTTGCGATTTTAAGAAAGGCTATTTCTTTTGGATGTATTTACCAGTGGACAATAATGCAAACTTCTGAAATATGCTGGTCTCTTGAAAAGCCTTAAAAGTTAAAGGAAAATAAAAAAGGAAGTCTTGTCTTATAATTCTCCTGCTGTTAACGAAGATGCAGTTGTTACTCAAGCTAGAGTTACTGTTTATTTTAAGATAGTCTTTGATCAATTAGTCTCACATGCACTCCTGGATGACTTCTAGTCTCTGTGCCCACCCAAGAGTCTTCCACTCACAGGTGGTTCAGTCCCTGTGGCACTTCCACATACGCATCCTGTGCATACTCCATTCATATGCCGTATTTAACATCTTTCTTACACCCTTCAGGGCTGTTTTCCTGATCACACTTAATTGTTACTCAGTTGTTTCAAGAGGCTTTGTCCAGTGCTCTCTGGTGAGTAGGTGATTGCTGCAGGAGACAAATTGTGGACTTTGTAGACTGACTTTAGAGTTAACTTTCTCATTGTGAGTGCAGTAGGAAGTGAGTCTATATGGAAGAGGAAAGCCTGGGCACAATAAAGTCGAGGAAGACTTACACTAGTGGTGTCAGTGGAGTAAGTGCATTTTCAAAGGCACAACACAATTAGGTTGATATTTTACAGGAGTACTTTTAATTTTTTAATCTAATATTTGTTGCTGCATTAAGATAAAATACTAGCCATAATAAAGACATAATTCTGTTAACTAAAACCAATACTGCCAGTATTTCATGTGTGACTTTGAGAGTAGATTGCAAACAACAGAAAGTGATGCAAGCACTCATTTGATGTTAATGCAGTCAATTAACTGGGTAATGATACCCTGGAAAGTAATAGATTGTGACAATAAAGGATCCTTTTCATCTGATGCTGTTTTGAGTTTGATTATCTATAGAAACTGCATTTAGTTCTGTTTCAAGTAAGTTAGTCTCCATTTCCTTACTGTGTTACAAAGATAGAATTAACAATATATATATGTGTCTTTACCAGGAACAAGTGATCCATATGTCAAGTTCAAACTTGGAGGAAAAGAAGTATTTAGAAGTAAAACAGTACACAAGAACCTCAATCCTGTGTGGGAAGAAAAAGCTTCCATTCTTATAGATAACCTAAGAGAACCATTGTATGTAAAGGTAAGACACCATCTTATATATATATCTGATATATTTACAACAGAAGAATTATTGGAAGAATTCAGGTTTTGTGATTTTTGTATACTGAAAAATTTATTGTGCAATAATACATTACTAAAGACTATGTAGAGTGAAAATTATTTAAATTTTGTCTATAGAATGATGATGTTAACATTTTTAAAAGTGGCAAATACAGGCATTTTTGTTTATTTCAGGTCATAATTGTTTTATATTTCTTTAGTATTATCTTAGCAGAAGAACGGAGGAAGTAAACTATTTCATTATGATGGCATCCATTTTATTTATGGAAATATCATTGCATAATCATGATATAAAGCATAATCTTTCCCATTGAAAGCAATTCACTGCTGAGGTCAGTTTGAGAATTTATTGCAATGTATGCCGGATTCTCCTAAGTCTTCTAGTTTTTCTGTTTGTATGGAACACATTGAGTTTGCTTCTGTGTTTCATACCACTTTCTGCTCTTGAGGTTTTTACATTGTAGGTCTCCTTAGTAAATCACAGGTAAGGATGATTTTGTCGTATTCTGGAATAACAGATTGCTTGAGTTTATATCAAAAAGTGGCCAGCAATGTTCTGAGTAATAAGCAGCAATGCCGCTAGTATTTCTTAGATGTTGATATTGGAATGGGAACTAGAAAAAGGGTGATGATTGTTTCGTAACCAGAGAAGAGAAAAGTGCTTTTCTGGCCCCGGTAGTTTATGGTGATCTATATGCAAAAGTGATTCTTAATTGTGGAAAGCAAAGTAGATAAAAATTATGTTCCAAAAAATGTATTTGGAAAAACTGTAGTCCTAGGATTCAAAATAAAACTTGCATACATTGAAAATACTTGAGGAAGTATGGAAACTTGGCTTACCTATGTAATTCTCTTAGTTGATGTGAAATTGTGTTATGTCTTAGATCAGTATCAGTCTTAATCTGAAATTCATGATGGCATTTTTAGCTGAAATGTCAAATTGTAGATTTTTTTTAGTAGAGCAATGCCACTTAAACATCCTTTAAGTATTGATCAGTACTATGTTTCATGCTGCTCAGATAAAGTACATTGCTACTAGAAAAGCTTAAAAGCTAAGCAGAATCCTCAAATGGCATTTTCCTGCCTTTATTCCTGTTTAGTGACTCATAAGGAATGAGCAGGTGAAAGAGAGAGGAAGATGGAAAGACCTGCAATGTTGCCACCTGTTTTAGTTTATTTATGCCAAGTACCAGCCCTGCAGTAGGGTGTGTATTTTTGTCCCCCTAGGAAAAGTGTGTCAAGTGTTATAATGTCTATCATGGCTGTATTCTGAACAGACTGTGTGAAGTATTTTAGGTTTTATAGCTCATTCAGATATTTTAAGACATGACTGAATTTTACTAAGCCAGCTAAAAATATTTGGTATTTTCATCATGATAATTAGTAGAGGGAGAGAGGGAGAAAACAATTTTGACTTTGCACCATGAAGTGAGATTTTGTAATTTGTTTTCTTTTCCCACTGGAATGACTAATAGATATAGAAAATGCAAGGGTGCACAGTCAGGCAGATCAATGCATGTGAGAGACTTGTGCTCACATACTTGTATGCAACCCACTGAGTTGTGCAGCTGTGCTGTAGACTTTGGGCCGCAGGATTTCTGTTACTACTGTCTTAACCCCATCCACATTAAGGTATTTGTAGAAGATGAACTGTTTTGCCTCCTAGAAGAGTTTCTGTAGTACAATAGTTGAAGTACTTATATTAGAGTTGAAGACCTTGAACCTAGTCCTGTAATATCTCAGTTAAATTTTCTTCTTTCTTCTTACAAGGTGTTCACAAATCTCACTCTTACTTAGCTGAAGATATGTTTTATTGCTCAGAAAACCTCATGTTTACCAAAAAAATTTAATTTACCTTAAAAGTTGATTTTAATAATTGATCTTTTCCCTTTTTTCAAATTTTTTTATTTGTGTTGCAACTTTTTTCTTTGTTGTTGTCCACCTTTTTTGTTTATTTCCCTGCAATAGCTGCCCCCAGGTTATTTCCTATTCTTTCTTCAGATTTAGGAAGTCGTAACTCATCCCAAATAATACCATTTGATGTACTGGCCAGATTCCTGTCGTGATGTCAGTAAATTTATCCACATATTTTCTCTTTTAGGCAGCAAATTAGGAGGCAGAGTTGTCACAGTACAGTATTAATCATTGTTGTTTCCTTACACATATCCATTAAATTTAGACTTAGATTGTAATATTTCTAACCCTTGAAACTTGCACAGCCTTCAAAATGTACAATTATATTATTTCAAATACTGATGCAAGTGCTATAATAAGTTCTATGTAAACCCACTTTTCATGACCATATCCTGCTCTCCTGCTTCCATTTTGCAGGATTCATAAAGGAATCAATGTATAGGAAATCAGTGATTCTGCTTAACTTTATTTATTGTTTTGATCTTCCTTCTTTCAATGCCTATGTTTATAAAAATATTTCTTTCGTTTTTATAAAATTGATGTCGTTCACATGTGTAGTCTAGTAGTAGTATACACCAGTGTCTCTATATGATGCAGTCTGACTTATAAACTAGCAGTTTCAAACTTGATTTTCTGGCCAGAAAGTTTCCGCTTGCTTTCGGGTAGTCCTGATGCAACAGGTGAGAGACATGAAGCTACAACTCTGGAAAAGGAGTTTCAAGAATCATTCATAGTCAGGAAAGCTCTACAGAAAGAAAGATTTCTAGTACTGAAGAATGCTCTTGTGCATCATAGGTATTTGATTATGACTTTGGACTTCAAGATGACTTTATTGGCTCAGCATTTTTGGATCTCACTTCACTGGAATTAAACAGGTATGGCACAAACAAGCCTATGAAATATTTATATATATTTATCTGCTAATACCGTGTGTGTCGAGTTGTAAGTAGAACATTGTGCTAGAAAATAATTATATAAACCTACACACCATAAAACTAACCAAAGAAAACCACTTATGTTTAAGAAATTATTGTTTTATGAATGTTAATTTATTAGCTGATTATGCATATTTTTACAGTGTCTATAGAGAGGTTAGTTTTATAACGCCTTTAATCTTGTTTTCATATTAGCTTCATTCACAGCATTACTACCTAATGTTTGAAATTTTTTTCTGTTTTTTAATCCATTAATGTTACCTTTTTGATTTAATTACTTCAGTACATGTAACTACTTAATACAAAGTAAAAATATTTAGTATTTTTTATGAGTATTCAGGAGAAATACTTAAAAGTAGAAAAGGGCAAATCTGAGACATTGTTTTTAAGTAGGTTCATATAAATTCAGATGCCTTTAATTCTTATGATTGAGAAATTTCGGTATCTGAGAGTCTGAAGTCCAAGTAAATGCATAGTTTTTTTGTCTCCTAGGCAAACAGATGTTACCTTGAGTCTGAAGGATCCTCATTACCCTGACCATGATCTGGGAAGTATATTCTTATCAGTTCTGTTGGCTCCAGGAGACCAGCGAGAAGCGGTAATTTTAAATGTTTTAATAAATGTCATCGCTCCTGTGATTGTTCTGTGGTTGGGTGACATGACGTGCAAGAGTAAATCTCAAATTATGACATTAATTGGACTTTTCTAATTCTTAAGATAACACTGAATGATGTTTCTGGTACAGTACAGCATATTTCACCTGAGTTGAATCCTCCCTTATATAGATAGTAATGAGGGATCCAGATGGATCAGGTAAAGTCAGTTGTAGGTGAATGATGCTGATTAATATGGATGAATATGCTGATTAATATGGAAGAATTTTGGACCTAGTCTGCTATTTCTAGATAAGAATATTTGAATCCTATTCCATGTGGAAAATCAAGTTGGAAAAGGTAGTGTTTCTGCTTTTTGGCATCTAATGTTAGAGGATTATTTGATGCTTTTCAATTTCTTGAATTTACATTTCAATTACAAAATTGTATGATTTTCTAAGTTTATTGTAATTCCTTCACCAGTCTTACTTTTCTGAGCTGCATAGTTGTAACTGAAAATAGTTTCCAGGTTTCTAGATTCTCTTATTTGTGCCAAACTTTTCCTGTTACATTTTACTAGCTTTTGTGACTTTTGACTTGAGCAATAGAAGTAGAACTATGGCAGAAATAGAAGAGATGATTCTCACTCTGGGAGGTTGTGAAATAATATGGATTCCTTTGGCCTCAGAGAGGCTGTAGGGAAACATTTGGATCTTGCAGCTAAATTTTGCCTTAAACAAGCTGTTTTCAAGTTAAAGGAGAAACCTCCACTAGGCAATGGAACCTGTGGAAGCAGGGCAGTGTTTTGTTGGATTTTTTATGCCAGTCTCTTTCCCACACTGCGAGCCACCACTGTGCAGCCACGAAACTCAGAAAGTTCACTCAGAAACTTTGTCCAGGCACTTGAACACGCGGACACACACACTCAGCTCTCCCCTGCACCTTCAACATGGCCAGATTTCCAGAGTCTTCCAGGAAGAAGGCTGTTCTCCATGCCCAGAACTCATCCAGGAGGTATTGGGGCATTTACCAGAAGAGCCAGGGTTATAACCCCTCAGTTTTTAACATGTATGTGGGCCTCCACCTCTGATGGACCAGAACTGTACATCGTAACCATGGGCCACGATCACCCACGCATCACTGAAGCCATGGGTGGCGATAGCTTTCGCTCTCTTCTGCTATCTCTTTTTCTTTCTTTTTCTCTTTTGAGATTTCATCTCTTAAGATGATCATACACTCCAAAATAGCTATACACCCCTTTTCCAATCTGTTACACTTTTTTGTTCCCAGTTATGGTTTTAAAGCACTTGTTCTTGTAATTTTTTTTGTTTTATTGCTTATTTAGAGTAGTTTTGATTTAATCCACCCTAAGGATCCATTAACAATGCTGGTTGCCCTGCCTCAGGGAAAGGTTGCAGCAGAGGCCAAGAAAAGGCATTACTCTCATGAAAATGTCAGTTGATCTGGTCAGCCACATGGTTTTCATAAGAACATACATGTTTCTGTACGCTGCAGTGTGTATCCTGTTGCATACCTGAGGAATTCTGGCAGACTCTACTAGTGTTCTTCTTACACTTTTCTCCCAGATCATATTAAATAGCCTAGTAAGTTAGTTACTGGAACTTGGTGTTTGGTTTGTAGTAATCCAAAGATGTAGGATTTTGAAAATTGTTTTATTCTCTGTTAATTTTCCTCATGACGTTCTGTTAGCACTTAATAAAAATAATGGAATATGGTGGTAATGTGCATCTAGCTTATACAAGCAGTGTATTTTTCTTTTTTTTTTAGAAATATGTTTGTCCATACAACTCAGAATTCTGTCTTGCAAATTTACACCACAAGAGTCTTTGTTACTTACATTAAGAAATCAGTTTAATTTTGGATTTTTGGTGCGTCTGGGTAAGACCAGCATTTCTGAGTCAGCTGGTAATTGCCCTGTTTTTCCAAGTTGCTTTGGCACTATCCTGCCATAATCCTAAATCATGTGGCACAGACACCCTGTATTTTCATGTGGTATACCCTTATGTGGACCGCACATTTGTTTCCTTTCTTCCTGATACATAGAGGATAGTTTCTGCGCTGCCCCATGTTGTCTGCTATTATACAGAGTGCTCCAGAAAATTAGAGGTGAGAAAGCAAAATGAAGACACTACAGTGTAACATGTTTTTCATCTGGGTGTTCGTAAATTAGCAACGGAATTTTGAAAGTTTTGTGAGACCACAGAGTTGCTGGTTAGCAACTTTTTTAATATCCAACTGACTGGTTGTAATAGGATGAAGAATTGGGTTTGTGTTATTACACATTTCATTATTAGCTTTTTCTAGTTTAGCTCAAGACACCAAATTTTCTTCCCATTTAAACTGTTACATGGAACTTCAGTCTGAAGATGCCCAGTATTCCAATTCAGAATCAGATTCCTAATCTGAAGCTTAATATTTATTATTAGAAACCAGTCTTCCCAAGATAAGGATCACAGAGCAGTTCTGGCAAAGTTGCAATAAAATCAGAGAATTTGTGTCACAACGCAGGGAAGATGACGTACAAAATTTATATGGAATTGCTGTATGTTTAATGTGTTAGGAGTTTAACAGTTCAAGACTCAATTATCTTTTTTCAGTTACTACATATACTTATTTATTTATTAGATTTTATTTACTTTCTAAGGAGCAGATATATTACAAAATTTATCACTCCAGTTGAACTGTCATCTTTGGTTATTTTTGAAAGGTTTTGTAATAATGAGGATATTTTTTATTGAGATGAAAATTGTTGAGGTCAATAAATTTTCAAATGTTGTGTTATAGGATCAACACTAATTCTTGTCCACTCTTGAGAATGTGTAGCAATAAAAAATAAAAAATAAAAAAATAGCAAATAAAAAAAAGCAGCAATAAAAGCAACTCCTACATTCCCAGTCTGTGTAGCACGCTGTTTGAATGACTTATGCTCCTCCTCTACTTGGATATCTCTATACAGATAATAATTCAAGTGTAGTTGAAATATATATACATAAAAACCTGAGCACTCTTAAGTATGCATTAATGACTGATGAATAGAAGACACAGATACACTGTTTCTTCACATCGTGTGCAGTTTTTTCCTGTCATTGTAAATTTACTTAAATCCTGTTGGTTTGGTATCCCTATATAGCGTACATTTTAAAAATAATTTTTCTCCTGAATAAATTTTATTTTGCTCAGATGATAACTCTTACATTGCTTGCAATTAAGAATTGCAGGTAATTATGTAATTAGGGTAATATTTTACCACTTTACACAACTTACATGTTATTACACATAAATGATGTTAAATGGTTAAATTGTAAACCTGGAGATTATGGAAATTACCTGGAAGTACTTAAATTGCCGGTACTATAATTCCATATGTTTAAAAATGAGAGTGTTTATTAAGACCATGAGGGAAATTAAAAAGTGGAACAGCTTCAAAAGAAGAAGTATTAGCTTTCCCATGTAGCCACAGAAACCACATTGTGTATTGATCCTGTATTTTGGGCAGGTCTCTAGCCGTATTTCAAATTGAGCCCTGTTAAACAAGACTTACTCTTTGTGATGTGTTGTTTAGTAACTTTTTGATGTGGATTATACTTTCCAAAGAGATCCTTGCACTGCCTGAACTGCAGCAAGGCTGTTTTGGAGGTCATGCATCGATGTGCAGGTAAAGGAAAAGTCTTTTGAGGATGTGTCGTTGGAGGACAGGTCTCACAGAGCATTCTGTTGGCATTTCAAAGTAATGTGGCTGTATGTTACAGGAAGATGCATCCTGCCACACTGCCCAAGAAATACTGATACTCCTGGAGGGTAAGATACTCCAAGTGCAAGTTTGAAGTTAAATAGGACAAATTCAGGGGCCTAGTTGTGTATTGCCACCTGTCTGTGAGAGAGGCATTATTGTAAATGATTTTAAAAATAAGCAGGCAGTTTGACACAGTAATAGATTGTTTTGTTTTGGATGAAGACGTGAAGTGTGAAAAGAAATGATAGAGATATTTGGTCCACACAGGAGTATTTTTTTCCTTATCTTTCTGAAAAAATTCTGATGAAATTCAGATTTTGTGTGTACTGACTGATGAGACGATCTTGCGACTTATAGATGGAAAGCTCTGTTTCCTCAGATCAAAACATTGCATTTTGAGATTCAGATATCAATTAAGAATATTAACATAAATATGTGTTCGTAGAACTGTATGTAAATCCATATTATACTGACTAGCAAAGAGGAGTATTTATTTTTGAGTCCTGGTGGACTGTGAAAAACAGTGCTTAAGTAGTTTACAATTGTGTTTTTCCAGTAGAAAATATTGGACATAATTTCCATCATAAGGAGATTCAGTAAACCAGTTTAATAAATAAGGACACATTATTTGATTTTTGTGGTACATTTTATTTGAAGAAAATGCAGAAATAGCCTACAGTTGTTGAATACTACTGTAGGAGTATGAGCAGATAAACAAACCAAAATTTCTAAAAGATCTCATCTGTATCTTTGCTGTTTGCTACTTGGTGCTTGTCCTAAAGGCATAAAGATGTGAATATTTAAAGTAATAATATTGTAATGTCTCATTCAAACTATGTACATGAATAGAAGCATAGCATATCTAAAGCAATTAGAAGTCCCATTCTCTTGATTTCTGACATGTGAATGTAGTTGGTTTGTTGTGATTTATGAAAAATCCTAAATTGTGAATCAAAATCGATTAATGAATTAATTTTGTATGACTATAAAAAACAGAAAATTTTTAGTATTCAAGAAAAGTTTAATCTATTTCCAGCCTCATGCTGTAAGCTGCAGTAGCACTAGTTCCAACAATTAATTTGTATTTGCTTTGTTCTGTTTAGCAGTACTTGTCCTTTACATTGATGCAGCATTTCAGTTTTATTGCTTTGGGAGAACAGATGTCTTAGGTAACCAGTGTAAACCAAAAAGATGCAAAATAAATAAATATGAGAGAAGTATGTGTATATAAAAATGTTTAAACCTGTGAGCTCTAAAGATTTGTTAATTTTAACTCTATTCATAAAAAATAATGTGGTTATGATGTACTTTCTGTGTTTTTAATTAATTTCCCCTTTAGATGACCAGTTTAAAAGAACTCAAAAGTAGCAATTACTAAATTTTTTTCCTAGACCTGCTCCAACAAAGCTTGTCTTGTTACTTTAATTCTGACAGTGTTTATTATTTCCTTTTGGATACATGTGGTGCCGTGTGTGCTATTGTGTTGTTTGTGATCTCATGCATGTGTACAGGCTTTCTGCAGATTCTGTTTGGTGTTGTAGTCATGGGTGCCGCAATGCATGTGAGTTTTTCTGGCTCTTTTTCCATCAGCATTCAGTACACAGATTCCACCACTGGAAAACCTGCAGTAAGCAAGTTCTTCAGAGCTGCATGTCACCCATGTCTTCACTACAACAGCTGTTCCCTTCCTGGGTCTTAACAGGCAGTTTTCGGCTACAGGAAATGACAAAGTTGGTAGCTGGATAAGAAGTGTTGCCGTGGGGCCAGCAGAGACCGGGAACAACTGTTCATCACTGCCAGCAACCTAACAAACAAAGAAAATGGAAAAAAGGAAACATACGATTTTTACTTGGATATTGTTATTTATTAAGATTAACATTCAAGGCATTGGTTTTTTCCTAAAATAATCTATCTGAAATGATGCTTAGTTTTTTTGCTTCATGTTAAACTATTAACATTAATGTGCTGTCAGTTTGCTTGCTGTCTTAAATCATACCATGCATTATTACTATTTATTTGTTTATTTATTTATTTATTTATTTGTCAGAGGGACAATAACATCATAGAGAAAAACCCCAGCGATAGAGTCAGGGCACGGAATATTTTCAGATTAAAAAGTTCCGTGTGGATCATCCGTCCTGATATGCCCTATGCTATGTATTTATTTTATTGGCTTTTAAGGATGGTTGTTACGGCTTTACCTTACCCTGCTGTAGCTGATAATGATGCCAATGCGCTTAGCAAGGGTGGTCGTACCTTTCTGTAGCTGCTACTCAAACTGAACTCCTCAGAGTTGAAAGAGTCATAGAGTGGTTTGGTTTGGAAGGGACTTTAAAGATCATCCAGTTCCAACATCTTCCACTAGATCAGGTTGCTCAGGGCCCTGTCCAACCTGGCCCGGAACACTTGCAGGAATGAGGCAGCCGCAACTTCCCTGGACAACAAACTCCAACCCCTCACCACCCTCATGGTGAAGAATTTCTTCCTAGTATCTGATCTAAACCTATATCGTTAATTCAGATGTCAGGCCATATTCTCTTCCGTGGTCACAGCCGGGTGTGAATCCCGGTGAAGCTGAGTTTGTGCTCTGACCTGTAGCTATGTAGGATTCAAAAATGACAAGGAAGGGAGGAGCTGTGCTGTGTTGGACAGGACCCAGGAACTCAGATTTTCTTCAGGGCCTGCTGTGGGCCTCAAGCTGTTTAATTCTTATATGCCTCTCCTAGAAAAATGAGTTAAATTGCATTCTTCGGCTTTATAAAACATTTAGTATCTCTGTATCTTTTCCAAAGCCACTGTATGCGCTACAATTATTATTAACTTACAGCAGAGCTCTTAGGATTCAACTGTCCACAGCAATTAAAAAAGTTTCCCCAGGGGCTAATTATTTTTCTTCTCACAAAAAACGATGTCTATTTGAAAAAATTCTGGATATTTCAGAAATAAAGCTGCTACATATTTTCTCTCATTTTAATTTTTTTCCCCAAAATAGAATTTAATTTCTTAGCAAGGAAAATATCTTCATTTCAAAGTTTATTTCCATTATCTGAAAAAGAAAGTGTTTTTTAAATAGCTAACAAAAAATTAAAATTATGTTAGTTTTTCATGACGAAAATTTCAATAGAAATTAATAGCCTTTGATTTATTCCTGCTCAGTGTCAATAACACGCTGCTAAATCTTATTAAGTTGTATAAACTAATTTTGCATTTCCACAGAATTGCATTAAGCAACAGTTGTGTTCACGGATAAAACTTCCACAACCTACTTGACCCGAATGCCTCTTGTATTTCATGATTAAGAATCTGTCTTGGATACTTTGACTCCTAGCAGTGCCAAGGTTTTACAGATTGTTTAGGTAATGGGACAGGGCAACTGAAATTTGGCTTTTTAAATGAGTGAAGATACAACATTTTTTTTCTATTTCATGTACGTAATTATTGAACCAAAGAATTATTTTTACTGCTGTGAAATGAACGAGCAGTGATAACCTTAAGGATTTTGTAATGGGTTAATGTCATCATAGGAGTCTTATGCAGATTTTCTCTTTTGTGGCTACACCTGTGAGTAAAACAGTAGTATTCCAAAAAACTGGAGTATTTTAATATTAAAAAAGCCTACTATTTAAGTGTCAGTCAGAACTGAAATCACTATCAGTAATGGCACATTCATTCCTTTTCATTTTTTAATCTAATTCTTTCTTTCTTTTCTGTCTTTTCTTTCTCACAAGTTTATATAATGCATTGTTTCCAGAAATGAGACACTCATACCACCCAGAAAAGTATGCCTGGGTGTGCACAGGGATGCCACTTGTCTGGATTTATTTCAGTCTCGTGTATCTGTTGCTGGAGTGTACATGTTGGTCCTTCAGTTGTACTGGTGGTTAAATGTGAATTGCCCTGTTTGAGACTGTTGGCCTCCTTTTCTGTATTGCAGAGAAAAGGTAATAAAAATGCTCTATTTTGTTTTCAGACAATGCTAATGAGGAAGAGTTGGAAAAGATCAAGTAAGGTAACTTTGTAACTTCTAGCATGTGGTCTTCTAGCTTTTGGCATTGTTTTTTTGTTGGTTTTTTTTTTTTTTTTTAGAACAACAATGATTTGTTGCCAAGCATGCCATATAGGACTGGAAACTTATGGCACAGGATTTATTGTCCTTCAAAATGTGTTTTAATGACTGTGTTACTTGTTTCATCAGATAAACATCACGGTACAGTTCAGCTTTTAATATAATCATAAAACCTTTCACCTGTGTTACAGCACTTAAAAGTATCTTGAAGTCATCTAGTAACTTCTTGTAAGTGACCAACATGTCCTGATTCCTTTTCTAAAACCTTTAATTTCTTAAGTGTAAATAATTTCCTTTGTTAATGTGAACAAAGAATTCATGCCAAAGATTATCTTTCGTTTTCCTGTTACTTACTTCTCTTACTGATTAGATTTTGTGTGCAAGTTTTTCTCAGTGAAGACTCTTGAAGACAAATTTCCCCTATCACCGGTTATGCACCGGTGACAGTCGTAGCCAGGCTTTACAAGAGATAGTGGACTCCACTTTATAGAGCTCTTTACAGCTCTTCAAGCTTTTCCCCTCCTAGGAGTTATGGAAGTGATAAAAAAGGAGCAGTGTATGCTCTTTTCCACAAGAGAAAGACTGAGAGTTTGACTGTAGTGGAATACAACCAATTTTTACTGGGTTTTTTTCTCTGTATTGTTAAAAAGAGTGTATTTACTTTCTCAAGCAAGTGAATTAAAATTTCTCAGAGATTAGAGCTACTGAGGTAGATAGAAGTTACCATGTAAAGGTATTAAAATTAGATTTTAAAAAAGCCATGTGGAGTGATTAGCTTATTTTGTTATTCACTCTTCTAGCATATTGATGCACAACTTTAAATAGGAGGTTATTAATAAACAGTGTTGTACATGGTGATCACTTGACAAATATTTGCACTTTTTTAGACCTATTTGTATTTTTAACCTTAAAAAGTAAAAGAGAGCAGTGTTGATAATTCTTGGGTTATGGATGGGTTTTTCACACAGTCTGCTTCTGGGATGCAGGACAA
Organism: Cnemophilus loriae; assembly: GCA_013397755.1. Taxonomy (NCBI): domain Eukaryota; kingdom Metazoa; phylum Chordata; class Aves; order Passeriformes; family Corvidae; genus Cnemophilus; species Cnemophilus loriae. Next base: position 756,149 of record VZTF01007001.1, on the reverse strand, counting down.
TACTCAACCTGTTTCCTTCGTGAAATTTATGGAGCAAAGATACTTGGTCAAGTGATGATATGTAGTTTTTTGATTCTCATGTGGTTTGTGTAACTTCCTGAAATATCTAAGCATCTGAGATGCTCAAACTGAAGAGATAAGGAAGAGCTGTCAGAATGTTGAAGGGTAGAGCTGGTTTGCATCATGAAAGTGATGTGTTAACTCCTAATGCGCTGACTATATCGGGTAACATTTTGTCCCCATTGCAAACTGACAAAACTGCGAGCTTCAATAATCCTGAATGACCAGTGCAGTGTGAGAGCTGGGAATTCTTTAAAGATCTCGAAGTGAATTATTTATCCCTGTTCTGCTTTGTTACATTCACTGGGTAACATTTCATTCAGCAGTTGGCATTTTTGCAGACTGGCATATCAGAATATTTGGCAAAAAGTGAATGTATGGTTTAAATATTGCATTTTTTCTATGGTCATCTTAGCTGAAGTAATAACCTAGAGGTGTAATGCATGTACAATATCTTACATACATTGCTGTATTTATGATTTATATACAGAAGTATGTCAGCTAAAGCACAGGAGATCATTTGCCTTGCGGGTCTATTCCAGCATTCCAAATCTTTGATCTGCTGTCAGCAAAACAAATTTAAAAATCTCCTATTTACAAAGAATTTGTTCAAAAGACTTGCTGTTCTCTGGGGTGCAGGGTAATCAATATTAAATAAGACTGTTATTTCATTTGCAGATTAAAAAAAAAGGTGTCTAAAAGTAGGTGTGTAACTCTGTTAGGTAATAGAGAAAGTGCAGTTTTTGAGATCGTTCTTCTTCAGGAAGTGTTTGCCTTATGCTTCTGAGAGATGAGGAAAAAGCAGAATATTAGAATCTTTTAAGATGCCATTATAAAATTTCCTAAACCTAATTTTGTATCTTTCTAGAGACTTTATGTACACCTGAAATACATGAATTTGTTTTTACTTGTTATAGCACTGTTCTTCACTTTTTAAAGTTTGTCCTTGAAGCCTACATTTTTTGTAATATAGGTAGCTTGAAATTAAGGTGTAGCAATGCAGATCACTGTGGCACCGCTTGTGTTCATGAACTGCATGTCTAGCTCATGTTTTCCTACTTGACTACAGCTATTTAAACAAAGCTATTTCAGTGTAGGCAATACCTTTTAGCCAGAGCATACGGAGAGAGAGCTCTGTCAGAAACATCCATTTCACTGAAAATTGTTTATTTCTGAATAAGCGTCTACTTTTTCTGTTTTCACATCTGTGGGAGAATTTCTAATAAGTTGAGTTTGAATATGATGAGACCTCATGTTGAACTTCTTGCATTAATGACTCATTAAGGAAACATCAGGAAAACTTTTTAAATGCTTTGATTTAAGGACCAACTGATTCAACAAGTGGTTTAGCATTTTTAGCCAACATAGTAGGGGGAAAATATATGTAAGATTTATCTGCTATGCCTTCTCAAGTAACATCATCCCAGTAAAATCTGGAGGAAAAGATAATATGTCGCCTTTTCTTCTCATATATCCTCTCTTCTGTTTCATATAGTCAATGGTAAGTTTAGAACTGAGACCACTAGAAAGTACTAAAATATAATGATGCTTTTTAATTTATCCTATTAATATGTAGTGAGCTGTTTTAGAATGACATTGATCAATTAGAACCAAATGTCCATTCTTCCCAGAAATGAAAATAAATTAGTATGTTTTGTAACAGGTTATGTATAAACTAAGATTAAAAATACATTGTCATCCCAAAGTCATAGAATCATAGTATGGTTTGGTTTGGAAGGGACCTTAAGGACCATCTAGTTCAACCACCTGTAGGGACACCTCCCATTAGACCAGGTTGCTCAGTATGGCTATCCAGAATGGCCTTGAACACTTTCAGGGATGGGGCATCCACAGCTTTTCTGCACAACCCATTCCAGTGCCTCACCACCCTCACAGTCAAGAATTTCTTCCTAATACACAGTCTCAAGCTGCCTTCCGTCAGTTTGAAGCTGTTCCCCTTTGTCCTATCACTCCATCCCCTTGTCAAAAGTGTCTCTTCATCTCTCTTGTAGCCGCTTCGGGCACTGGAAAGGGCTCTAAGGTCTCTCCAGATACCTCTCCATCCTGAACAACCTCAACTCTCACAGTCTGTCTTCAGAGGGCAGGTATTCCGACCCTCTGAACATCTTTGTGGCCTCCTCTGGACCCACTCCAATAGGTCCATGTCCTTATACTGAGAATCTCAGAGCTGGACGCGGTACTTCAGGAAGAGTAAAGGAGGAGAATCTCCTCCTTTGACCTGCTGACCACAGTTCTCTCAATGCAGCCCAGAAGGTCATCTGTGTCCTGGGCTGCAGCAACATATGAGAAGGTCATGTTGAACTGCTTATCCACCAGCACCCCCTAAGACCTTCTCTTCAGGGCTGCTCTCAATCCATTCACTGTCCAGCCTGGATTTGTGCTTGCCTTAGCCCTGACCAAGGTGCAGAACGTTGTACTTTGCCTTGTTGAACTCCGTAAGTTTTGCATGGGCCCCCTCAGTCACAACTGAGAAGCTACTTCTGATCAGTTGCAGTTGGGGATAAAAGAGTGTATTTACCGCCTAAAGGAAGTGAATTAAAGTGTTTTTGCTTTGCATTTAGGTAACTATATTTCCTTTAATTCGGCTTTTGAAACTTCCGCACACACTTTTAAACTGAAAAATAGAACTGATGAACATTTTAAACAAGAGTGAATCGCTAAATGAGTGGCTTTCAGCTCCAAACAGCTGACTGTTCCTGAAATTTCTTTTAGAAGCTTTTCTAAAAGCATGTGTGTTCCAGTTGCACAAATTAAAGTCCCAAAACCTATGGCCGTAGTAACTGATGGTTTTATGCCCAACTCAAGATACTTCATTTCTGTGGCTTCTGATTTGCATTTTCCTGATGTTAAAACCATTTTATCCGTTTTAAAATTGGAACTAAATGCTTTTCCACTGGAATGAGATGCCTCTTGAGAAGACAACAAAATTGGAAATAGCAAATCATGGTATAGATATTGCAAAGACAAACATAAGCATAGAGCTGTATGATATTTCTTAATTGAAGGAATTTACAGTTGGATGAATCTTTCAACCAGAATCTTTGAGACAAAACTCTCTGGAATTTCAGAATACATGGTAGAAATATTGCACTTGAGTTTTTGTGAAGAATCTTAAGACTGAGAAAATACACTTCTGTTTTGTAAGCCATGAGGTTCTAGATGTCAGTTTAGCAGCTGCAAATAGTGCTTGAAGGAAAGATACTAAATAATGGATTAGAAGTAACAAACAGTCAGAATAGATATGCCTGTTTGGTAGACATCTAATTATAAAAATCATGCAAATATTTGGTGAGGCTTATATTTGCATTAATTGTATGTGAGTGATAACAGCTGATCCAGCTAAGAACAAAAACAGCAGAGTAGCATTTTGTCATGGGGGTTTCATGCCTACATTTCCAAAAGCATGGGGAGTTTCCATCAAGTATTGGTTGCCACTGATTTTTTGTGTATCACGTCCATGTCAGCTTTAGGACTGTAGTGGCGTTGGTTATCCCAGACAATAACAGGATCATCAGAAGACCTGTCGACTTTCACATATTGCAGCCACAACTTCCAGGGGGAATTACTGGGACAAAGAACAGAGACGGTGTGGACCATACTGGCACAGCCCCTCTGCAAAGTGCTTCTGCGCACTGTTGTCCTGTATAAATGTTTTCATCCTGTTACAGAAAATTGAAGTCATAGTGAGTGCCACAGTCTGCATCATTCTACACCTGAACTGCATCCGGCAAGTGCACTTAAGTAGAATGCCAAATTATTCAATTTAGAAAACCACAAAAATGTGTGAAATGCTGCAAAAGTATGAGCTCTTATTGCAAATATTGTAGTATCACTATAGCATTGCCCTACAGTAGCAGTATCAGGTTGTTAGCACGAACTCCATAAACCAGATTTAACATGGCAGTTAAAACACTCAGGGTGTAAGGCAGTGTACATTTTCTCAACTGTAGACATTTTTATTAGCTTCACCTAGAATTAAAATAGCCTAAAATCCAAAATTTAGTTGATAAAAAGTTAAGGAAAGCGTTCTTTCATATTGCAGTAATTAACAGTAGCAGTCCATTTAGAAAACTTTCTTAGTTACAATGAGCGAAAAATAAGAAGGAATCAATGATCCCATTGAAGGCATTTTTGTACCTCAGTGTTTGTAATGTTGATGGCTTCTACAAGGTGTCATACTTTGTGAAGTTTCTAATATAGGAAAAGTGTTGCAAATTAATACAACTGTCTCTTGATTTTTTAAGTGTTTTGTACATAGTACTAGCAGTTGTATCTACTGAAATTCTCAATCTTTATTTTACATTGTTTATCCAAGCTCTGCAAGCATCCTAGAAACTGGGGGAGAGGAATTCTGTTTACGTGGATTTACAGCAGTAATTTGCAACCCTGACTTTGACTCACTTTGCTATATTTTTACAGCTGTGCTCTGTTAAGTGATGGAGAGAAGTATTTTTCTTTTCTATATTTTTTCACTAATTTCTTGATTGATATTTCATTTTAAGCTTCAAATCCGAAGTTACTTTTTGGATAGAAGTGCCTCTGCAGGACATATAGCTGCATTATTGATTTGCTTTTTAAAAAATTTAATAAGTCTGTGGTAGGCTGTTCTATTTCTGTCTATTGTGTTCGAGGACTCAGAGGGGCAATGTGTTCTAGGGGTGTGTGTAATAAGGAGGAGACTTACTAAAAGCAGAGTCTGTTCGCTCAAGCACATGCCAATGAGAGAGGTGGTGCTTTGCAGGGCGTGAGGGCTGATCAATGAAGAAGTGAGGTAGGGCTGGGAGTGGACAGTGTGTGGGGTTTCTCCAACTCAATATGAGCTAAAGTTTCAGAGGACACTTAGTTACCCACAGATAAACGAAAATATGAGGGGATTTTCAAAAATACCAACAAAGAGCATCTCTTCTTTTGACAAAAGTAACAATAGCTCATCAGCAATGTGGTATTGATCATCTTGGTATTAATGCCCAGATTCTGACTAAGCCTTGTTGGTTTCCCATCCTGTAATGTTATGCAGAAGTACCTGAACGCATGCAGAATATTAAGTTTATTAGATGACCTTTCAGCTCTTACACTTGGCTAGCTGTATTAATCACATCTAGCAGAGGATGCAGTTCTGTCAGAAGATTCCTTCCTGTTGATGCCCCTAGCCCACCCACTACATCACATTTAGACAGAATAGGCAGGACACAAATAAAAGCTGTGTTTTTCACATAAGAAAATGCTGGGTTTGCATGCTGTTTATGAAGTATTAAAGCAGTGTGTGTTTATGTGTGGGTTTTCCTTTCACAAGTAGCTTTGAGCATCCTTTGGCATGAAAGACTCCTTTTCAGAAGTAAAATTTAAATTTCCTTTTGGAAAAAGTGAGAGAGAGAGAGAGAAAACTTCACTGCATGCAGGCTGCAACTTTCCCACCACCCCCTCTCTTTGAGGGGTTTAGAACATGTCAGGTGGGAGTCACCATGCCTGGATCCTGCAAAAAAATGTGAATAATGTAAATAATAGTCCCACATTAATGATGGTTGTGGACTGAGATCTTGATCTTGCTTCTTTTCAAATTGTAGCATTATATATAAAATTTGTAACTTCCTACCTATTTACAGAGAAATGAAAAGCTGTGGAGTTTCTTGGGTTTTTTTTTCCTGTTTGTGGCACAAAAGTGAATCCATGCTGCAATACTCACCACATGCTTTCTGAGGGAAACAAGTTGCCTAAGAATAAGTCTTGAAGTCCTTCATAGGAGTAATTGAGAGAGATACATGCTCATTTCTTCATTTTGTTCTCACAGTTTCCCTTCTGAATTTGTAACTCACTGTGGGCTGGATTTTACAGGTTTCTTAGATACCTAAAAATGTACCTAGAAATGTCTCATACTGTGAAATTAAATTCGTAGGAAGAACTTTAAAACGTGAAATCAGTCTTACTTTCTCATTTTTTCATCTACTAAATTTTGGTCAAATTTGACTTGAAATCTGAACATTCTTTTTTTGTTTTTCTTCCTACAAGAACCATTATATGAAAAAAGAGGTTATGTCAGTAAATTATCTGTAATTTCTGAGAAGAAGTGTGGCTTTGACCGGAGGAAAAGTGTGTTGGATTCCTTTCAGTCTTGCTTAGAAACAAGAAAAGTGCCAGCTGGAAGTTATTCTTGCTGGAGAAGGCCACCTAGCCTATGCCTTTCATGCCCAGGAAATCTAAATAGCTTTAGCTCCCGTGAGCTATGCCCTGACTCTTTCAGTAACTCCAGTGATCTGTACCCTGACTCTTTCAGTACCTCTCCCTTTTGCTGTTCCATGTATCTTTGTGTTACTGATAAAGACAGAAATGAGCGCTGCTGTGGCCCACATTCCCTACCTGGAGGAAGAAACAGCCACAACCAATCAATACCCCTTTTTATTAGCCGGCTGCTTTTCTTCCAGCATATTGAGACACAGTGAGACACAGTCTCTGGAGCTTCACTGCCAGTCAAGATGCCACTGGGCTCTGCAGAAAGCTTTGATTGTCATTGACTGCGAGATTGGGCTCTGACCTGCGAGGGCTTCCTCCAGCAGCATGTGGACGCTTGTTCTCCAGCCTCCTGCCTGACTCTTGTAAACTGTCTGACTCGTCTGTCATTTTACAACCAGCTCTTGATCTAGATCTTGCCTTGCTACCTTGTATGGAAATTACTCCCACTGATGAAACTCCTGACTGGTCATAAAAAATCACCTTGCTTGATAATGGGGCAGATGCTCTAGTTCAGCAAATTATTGTAAGAGCTGCTGAAAATATGGAAGTTGGATCAAGAATACTCTCTAAATTTTTCACGGTGTCACTGATAGAGAAGTAGAGACCTATGCAGTTGTGTTTAAGATTTACTTCAAAATAGTTGTAAATGCAAACTCAAGCTTATTTTCCAAGATAGAATCCTGGAAATCATACGGATTCCCATTCAGCTCTTAGAACAGCCCCAGGAACTGTATATTCTTTGCAAAAGAAGTCTCAACCACTGCTTATATCCCAGTATAAAATATCTTCCTAAACATGTCTGGTCTTTTCTTCTTTCTGTATCTCTCGTCATCTCATGCTCAGGACAGAGTCATGGTTATTTATTATCCAGGCTTTCTTTTGCTCTAAGCCTTCTAAGAAACTGGAATAAGAAAAAAAAATCTACCTCTTCTTCACAAGTGAAGTCTTTGGCTATGCTGGCGGTATGCTCTCAAGGAGAGGTGTATTTGTGCTGAGAAAAAGCCTGAAGTTTATATAGTGCTCTCAAGTTGTAAATGAAATGTCTTCTGGCAACTGATTTTCCTAATTCTGCCCTAATTTTTGTAGAGTGTCTGCTTTCTGATGTCCCACTGCTGTTTCATGTTGCAGGTTAAGTTAAAGATTATTCCACACACAGTTCCTTGTTTATCTTTGTAGAAACAGTAAGTTTGTGAGACGTTTCTCTGCAGTCAAATCCTTCACTTCAAGGAGAGAAACCTTTAATAAATATAGTGAAATATTTTGGGAATAACCATACTACTTGGAATGAATAACCACTAGAAAACACAAATGCATGCCAATAAAATATCCGAAATACTGCAAAAAGTATTTTAATCAGAGTTGCTCCAAGCCCAGTGGCCGCAGCTCTCATGTGTCTTATCTCTGGAGGCTGTCTGAGTGTGATTATAATCCAGTCTAATTTCTATCATTGTCTCTGGGTAATAAAGTAAAACCTCTGTCCTGGGCACCTGCATAGCTGTAGCCATCCAGCTGAATTTGCCATCTAAAAGACTCAAATGAAATCTGCACTGAAAGCCTCTTACAGAGATACTGGAGGTCTGTTGAGGTATGAAGCCAGGCGTGCAAGACCTGCATATGTGGAGGGTTGCTGAGCCCACAAAACCTTTGTTGCTCAAACTACATTGCATAAGTATAGTTACAGATATAGTTACAGCAGGGTATACAAGTTGAAATATTGTTTAGTTATCTAGTGTTCTGATTATAGATAAGGTAGCCTTGGATGGCTAAAGTTTCAGAACATAAGGCAGAGCCTTCGCCAACATTGCTTCTCAGACGTACCCAAGATACATTTGCCTTCCTCAGAAGTGCAAAAGTGATTCCCCAGTTCTGGGACCTTGTACCCATTGTAGCTCAGGGCAAACTGGAAATGATCTTATGTTACTCAAGATTATAGCCTCCTGCTCTCGAACCCCCAGTGGAGTTCATCGACAAAATCTTTAGCTGCCTTGTTTGCATGTGTGAACCTTATTTTAACCCTCAAAATCAGTGGCTGAGGGTTCACAAGTCCACAGGTCTCTACACAATTCTGAACAGAGGTTCTGTTGTTTTCGAACTCTTGAACTTATGTGTTGGTACTTAATTCATGTTTCTGAGAATACCACATCATTTCAGAGGCAGAGATAGAGGAGTTTATTGAATTATTTTTCTTTGATCCATGTTTCTCATGATGGGTTTATATTATGTTATTCTAAAGGGAGTTTTATAACTTCACTGGGGTTTTATGTTTGTAAACATAGAGTTTGTTCAAGTTCATTCAATCATATGGTACCAACAGAAGAGGCTTTCTAACATTGTTTTACTCTATCAGCAGAGGAAGAAGTGAAGCAGAAAAAACACCCTTTTTTAAAAACGAACATTTCTTTGAGCAGCGTTTGTTCTGCTTGCTTCTGCAAAAGCAGCATATGACATTACCTGCGTAATTGTCACTATTGTATTACTCTCCAAGTAATTCTTTGCAATATAGTTTACATATGTACTGTCAAATAGCTTCAAAATGTCTTAAGGTGGTTGTTTTACATTTATAGTTACATGAAATAGAACATTAAAAAGCGGGGGAAAATTTAGGAATTGTATTAACTAAATCTATTCTTTCGTTTCCCTAAAGTTTCAGACCCAGAGCTTACGTCTCTCAGACCTGCACAGAAAGTCTCAGTTATGGAGAGGGATAGTTAGTGTTACCTTAATAGAAGGTCGTGAGCTTAAGGCGATGGATGCAAATGGCCTCAGTGATCCTTACGTGAAGTTTCGTTTGGGGCATCAGAAGTACAAGAGCAAGGTAATTTTAGCTGTGACCGAAAATTTTTTTGAAATGCTTTGCTCCCGTTTGGTGTTTTTTAGCTTGTATGACTTTCAGAAGTGATGGAGATTTATTGTTGTAATAATTACCTGTCAGAGCACCTGGAGCTTTGTTTAGATGTTATTTTTTGTTTCATTATAAACAAAAGAAGTACTAGATGGGAAAAAAATGTAGCATTGAAAAATGTGGGTTTGCAGAGGGACAAACCTGGTGTTCCATACAGACTGTGTTGGCTTCTGTTTACTGTTCCGGGTCACTCATGGCAGGGAAGAGATGCAGAGTGATTCTGACAAGTTCTTCCTGGCTTGATGCTAGGTGCTTCTTGGACCCTTTGCATTGTCTTATCCTCAAACCATGCCATGCTTATAATCTCCCTTGCCTCTTCATGTCCTTAGCAACAGGTTTTATTATAGTTTTCTTCATGTCTGAGCTTCACAGGTAGAAAAGATTGATCTGGGAGGTAATTATTGTGAAGACTTGCTTGGCTTTGTTGCTATTATTTTTTTTTTCCCCTTGGTCCCTACCGTTTTGAAACGTGCTGTTTAGGGAACATTCTGGGACTGCCGATGAGCCACATGACCTTCCTCTCTTGATGGCCATGACAGTCACTGTGGTTTTCACAGCCAGATGAAGGGTAAATTGAGGAAGAGGGCAGGAACACCTACTTGTCATATTTGCAGACCTCTGAGCCTGCATTATGGCCTCTTAATCTAAAATTAGAAGAAATCAAATTTCATGCTTTTGTGAATTTAAAATTTCCATAATCCTCTCTAAATTTTCTTTTTTTTTTTCAAGCCAGTATAACTGGTGGTTGTAGGAGTAGTGTTTGCTAAGTAGGGAAGATATTAGGGATTTTCTGTTATTGCTCAGCACAGATGTGACTACTGTGAATACTGCTTTTGCATTACGGTAGAAAATTCTGCAAGCTTTGTGTTCTTCACAGTGTGGTCAGAATTATATGGACTGAAATCTATTGAAGTAAGAAGTAACTGGACTGAAAATGATTAAGACAGCTGCTTTCATCAGAGTTTCAAAGGAAAGGAAGGCAAATACAGTTTTGGAAGTGAACTAATTTTACTTCTTAGAAAGTAAACCATAGTATCATGTTTCTCCCAATATTATTGCAGCTGTGAAAAAAGGACATGATATAATTGTTTGTTTAAGTACTTACAGTCACCATCTATGTGTCATTGCAGGTGCTTTGTTTATCTTTGGGCTCAGAAACATAACTTTATAACTAACTGTCCCTTCACAGAGGACATCATTTTTCTACAGAGAAATGGCTCCGTTCCCAGGGCAAGTCCTTTGTTCAGGAGGCTTTTGAAGGTGACAGGTTGCAGGATTTTGGAGGTTGCTTTTACATCAGAGAGGCATGAGAGAACTGACTAGTAGTCTTTCCTAATTACAATTTTTAAATTCTCACTGCTTGAGATATTGATACTGCAGAAAGAAAAAGCTTTCTGAACAGACTCTAACGATCAAATTTACAATTTAAGAAAATGTAATACACAACGTAATATGACTTTCTTTTTGTTCTCCTTTCAGATTGTTCCAAAAACTTTGAATCCTCAGTGGAGGGAGCAGTTTGACTTTCATCTCTATGAAGAACGAGGTGGAATTATTGATATTACCGTGTGGGACAAAGATGTTGGCAAAAAGGATGATTTCATTGGCAGGTTTGTGCAATTCTAGCCCTCTTGGTCCGTTGGGAGGAGAGAGGTCCTTGAGAAAGGATGATTAAAATGAGCCTTGCTGTTGAAACTGTTTCTTATAACCATTTGTACTTGGTTTCTTGTTTGAGGTTTTTTTTTTACGTTGGGGGAGGATTTTCTGCAATGTTCCAGTACAGTTTGCTCCATTGATATAATTCTTTACATTGATGATGTAATATAATTTTTATTGACCGGTAGGTGGCAGCTTTTACCAATTGATAGACTGAGGTTTTCAAAAATAAAAATCCCCTGTTTAGGGCAGTAACCAAAGTGCAAGAGGTTCCATACAGCAACATCCAGCTTGGAGGAGAAAAAGCTCTTTTGACTTGATGCTTAATACCAAATTTATGTACCAGTCTTTTTGGTGAATGAAAATAGAGTTGAAGGACTACACACATATTTTGGGACTAAGAATATTTCACCTAGTTCATATTCAGGACAAGTGAATCTGTCTGGGAGTTCAAGAAATAGCTTATATTTTTATGGCTATGCTCCATTTTACAGAATAGGAAGTGGCATTAACTGTTAGGGGAAAAAACTGTCTTGTGCTTATAGCTACTACAAAGTAGATGCTATTTGGAAAGCTCAGACATTTATTTACTTCACATTTTCTTTGATATCCATGCAGTCATAATAATTGTTATTAATAATTAAATAATTATAATCCTATAATTATTAATCCTATATTATTTTGATTGTTTTTATTGGAGGTGCTTTCACTATCACTTTCGCTAGGTGCTTTCATATGCTATCGTATGATAACAATAAATAATTTTCTGAAGTAATGTATTAATTTAGTCCTGTGTCAACATGTTATATACCTTGGGAAATTATTCTAATTTTCTGCTTCGTTCTAACCTTCTTACGAAAAGCTGGTGAGATTCAAAGTTTTCATGAGTGATTTTTCAGAGCATCATCATCCAAGCACTGCTAGCTGAAATCTTGCTGCTCTTGATTTTTTTGACCCCTTTGTCGGTGTACATATAATCCCTCTTGAGTTTGTCCTTGCAGACACTCTCTTATTTCACCTTGTGTTGGTACCTTATCTGTGGTAATGCAACCTGCAAAAAAATTCTTCTCCATGGAGATTTCCATGAAAAACTGTCATTTGTCGAGCTCAGTCTGAATACGAAAATAGCTCTTAAAATTCCCCCTCCCTGATATTCTTTTCCAGTCACTGCAGATAAAAATCACCAACACCTGACAGCTCCACTTAATGCTGACCTCTCTTCCCCAGTTTCTCCTTTCAAGGCTGTCCCTAAAAGCTGAAAATAGTTTGGTGTACACACTACAGACTTGCTCTGTGTGTGTGTTATGGTAAGTTTTTAAAAGCACAGCTGAGTTGTGCTCCATGGCTAAGGCTCTATGGCTTTCAAGATACACATAATAAGTTGAATATTTTGATTCAGGTTCCAGAAGAAGTGATAATGAGGCTGTGGGAGGGAAACAAAAGACTTCCTGGTAGCATTCTATCATTGCTCAAGAATGGAGGGTAATCCATTTCATCTTGCTGCGATCTTCCTGCTTGCTTGAATAATGTGCAAGCAGCAGCTGTAATATTATATAAGAATGTTTCTATTAAATGCAAATGAAAACAAGTGTTTCTTGAAGATGTCCTGCTTGGCCAAAATATGACTAAGGAGAAGCCACACTAGATTGTAGAAGTGACCAAACTGAGAAAAGGTTTCCCAGGTGGAAGGTAGAAGGGAAAAATTCCAGAATCTTCCTGGAAAATAGCCCAGAAGACCTGTGTTTTTTCTGTGCTAAGCTCAGTTACTTGCAAATTCTATTCCAAACCAGAATTCCGTAAACTGCCCCGGAACGTCCAGCACGTCTCAGCTGCACTTTCGTGAAATAAAAGAAGTGGGAAATAAGGGACATAGGCTTCTGTGGGCCTTGTATATCTTATTGTACTTGTTAGGCTGGAGCATGGTAAGGGCACGTGAAAGCTAGGAATGTGACACGGTAGCAATGATGTGTGCTCGGATTGCAAGGGGTTGGGCTTGCACTCCTTTTCTGAGGGCAGGAAAATGCAGGAAAGGTGTTCGAGAAGGTTGAGGACATGGAAGTGAGATTCTGTTTTTGGGGTGGCAAAGATGGAAGTGGAAGGGGTGGCTCGTAAGATCTCCCTGTAAGAGGGAGGAAGATCTTCCTTGTGAGAGGGAGGAAGGTGTTAAGAGGGTGAGTTACAGCATGGCATCCTGGTTCCAAAAAGCGAAAGCAGTTGTCTGTCAGAGAAGTAAGCATACAGCTCTGTCTTCATCTTGATGCCCAGGCGTGTTCAGTATGGCAGTGTCTGAAATGAAATGTTGACTGGTTGATTTCCATTCTTAACTTGGTGCGTTTTGTGTTTATAAAATACATTTGAATTTCAATTGCGTGCATTCTCCATGAAAGTTTAAAGGTCGTAGCACCTTGTAAATTTCTATCTCAGAATATTCTAAAAAAACCCAAACCCTAGAACCAATTCAGTGTTTATTTTAGTATTTCAAAAGACTGAGAAAAGACCTCATGCAAGAGCTTTGAGGAAAACGTATTTCCAATCATGTGCCAATTTGTATGAGATAACACTACTCTTGACCAGAACTGAGCTGCATTTTATAGGAGGTAAATTCTGCCATCCTTCTAAATATAGTTTTTTATAAAAAACCAATCAACATTCCAGGACCAAGAAATGAGATCTAGAAGTTCTTTCTATGGAAAGCACCAGGAGCTAAAGCCACATGGGCCACCTTCTTGCATTTAAAGAAATATATAAACTTGGATAAGTGGCATTAGTCATTGCTTCATCTGATAAGTAGAAATATGTATGGATGTGTATAAATTTTTCAGCGTGAGTATATTTAATATTCACATGTTTTTGCTATGAGCAAATAATTTATGTTCTATATTGAGTCAATATGCTCCTGTGATTAAAAACGTACTGCAGTAAGTTTATGTAGGTAATACTAAGATCAAAATGAAGGTGATTTTAATGGTCATGTAATTATTTAGCTTTCTTATAATTTATGTTTTTGAAGGCAATTCTGACTGTCACCTTTACGATAATCAGTTAATAAATCCTCATGACTGTTACACCTTTAAGCATAGCACTAATCTGAACAAATGGGCTGCTGACAGCTGCAATAAATTGCCAAGAATGAGTGCTGTCAGAGAACAAGTTGTTTCTGTGAACATAGAGAATAAGTAAATCCCATGTCATGCAATTTTATTCAGCTGAAGTTATTTGCAATCCAGTGCAGCGGGATTTATAGCATTATTAATTGGTATGAAAAGTGCACATTTATCTTTAAAAGGACATTGACTTCTGCTTTTATTTTGTGCCAGGAAATTACTGCTGACTTCATCTATATCTATTTTCATAAGTATTTATAGATGCTATTGTCTTTTTTCCCATCTGATGCAAATTAAGAAAAAAAGACCTTGTATGTAGCAAATTCATTAAGGCTGTGTATTAATTTTATCTATAGCAAAGTGAAATTTTCCATAATCTCTGTAAATATTGACACCAAAATTCAGATTGAGTTTGTGAGCCTCCATATAATGGGTGTTATGAAGTACAAAAGTTAAAATATTGAAAATTACTTATTTAGGTTTATAATACCTAATCTGCTCTGCCTTGTCTGTTTAGTTTTTCTTCTGTGGTGTCAGAACCATAGAGTGGTTTTTGGGTGTACTTAAATATAAATAATGTGTGACTATGATTCTCTGATTAATCTGAAGGCATGGGAATATGCTATCAAAGTTCTAAATTAAAGTGAGATTTTATTTTAAAAATACAAAATTATAAGGTATTTATGGTTTGGGGTTTTTTTTGCTTCCATTGACATTTATGTAATTTTGCTGTGGGAGACTGAGCATTATCATAGAGTGATACTATAGAGTTGTATATGAGTACTCCAACATGCATGCAAAGCTGGGTGAAGAACTCTAAATATGCTACTGCAAGTGTTTCTTCCCAGATCTTTTTCTAGAGAAGATGAGGAGACTGTGATTTATATTAAAATACTAGCAATTTTCTGTTGCCCGAGAAGAAGGTTTTGAATAGTATTTGTGGAGTCCATGTTAATGTTAAAATTGCCAAGACTTGATGTTTTCTCAATTTTGCAAAACCCTGTAAACAAGATGGCTTCCTCTGGGAAGGTAAATGGAACTTTATTATGCTGGTCTTTCAAAAATGTTTTTTGCATTGCAGTTTGAAAATTTCTGCATGTTGAACTTTGGAAAAATGTATTATGGTAAAAATGTAAACATAATGGTCGATATGCCGTTGTAATTTGACTTGAATTGTGTGCACATGTGAATTACACAGCAATTCTGTACAAACACAGAAGAGCACACAACCAATTGTCTGTATAATTGTTTGTTGATTATACATGATGACTAAAATTAATTGCAGATGCATTTCTTGATATAAAATAAAGATTATGCCTGAAGCATTAAAATCTAAAAATGTTACTGCCATGTCTGCCTTTGAAAAATCCTGTGATGTGCTGATTCTGATTGTTGTCAGAAGGAGACAGATGTAATACTACATCTCAAAATTTGGCCTTTAGGTATTCTATACCTTGTTTATTCCTATCTCAGCACATCTTTACTCTACTAATGCAGAGGCACTTCTGTTCTGCTAGAAAGCGAAAAAAGTTTTAGTTTCTGCTCACAAATCTTCGGTAACTTTCTCCTACCAGATACTTTACTATTTACAACTCTTGCCGACAGTTGTTACTGTTGTGTTCTGATGCAAAATTGATAGTATTCCTCAATGTGTGCTGAGATACAGAATGCTGCATGCAAGCCGGGCTGTTTACGAATCCTTCTTCTGACCCTATGTATTCTCACATATGGAAGTCTACTTCTTGAAGAGGGGCAAAACAAGAGGAAGGGAGAAGGAAATATGGAATGGCCAGCTTAGACATGAGGAGCATTACAGTATGTAGAAAATGGTGAAGAGTGAAAATAGGGTTTTGTGACTATTTATGAAAGGCACAGATTGGAGCTGTGTGAAAGCTCTTGCAAAATTTCTTGGGCCAACTAGTGAGGAGAGAACTATATAGGGAGACACAATGTTTATCAAAGCAATAGACTGATTTAGCAGATGAAAGTGTTAATTTGCTGCAGAGAGATTGCACCGGTGACAGCACTAGCAGTCTGTAGTATGTGGTTGTGCCATGGGGACAACCTAGGAAATACCACATCAGAAACCAATTGTAAGTAATTTCTACCTGTGCAATATCAAAAGTAAATCTGTAATTTTATAGAGAAGAACTATGCTTAGGAAATAGTTGATCTGTCATTTCAAAATCCATCAGCATGATATTGTAGCATAGACTGTATATCTTTTAGCAAGCATTAAAAAGTAATTCTCTATTCAGGCATTGCTTGGTGACTGGTGAAATTGTATTTCACGGGACTCTCATATTTCTGTTACCATGACTTACTTACCCCAAACTGCAGGGCTCTTTCCTGCATTCCATGTGTTGCTACATGGCAACTGACAGCACCGTTCTTCAGATCCTGCTGAGGTCTCCTCTACCAGCTGCCAAGGGATCCTCTCCAGGTTCCTCAGCTAAGCACCACTCGTGTCCTTAGTTGATGTCCTACTTAGCTGAGGTAGTCTCCAACCCCTTTGGGAGCTTCCCTGGTTTTCAGTCTAACACCTCTATCAACCACTTACCACAAGCGTCATGTGGAGTCCATAATTTAATTTCTTTCTCATTATCTTTACAGTTAAAAATGTCACGCTCTGATTCTTCCAAGAAATTCACATTACTGCGGTCAACACTCAGTGTTTCTGAGATGTGTCATTTTCTGCTAGTGCTTTGCAAAATTTTCCCTCTTCTTTTGTTTCTTGGTTTTACTGGAACATTTTACTCTGCTCATAAAGGATATGGAGTCTCACAAATTGTAGCAGTTCATGCCTTGCTGCTTCTGATGTGTGTCCAGCTCAGTTCTAATTGTGGAATCACACAGTTTCCTCTCCTTGGCATCCTTTGGAGCAGCATAGACCTGGATCACAGTGGAGTTAAAAATCTGTGTTCCTGAACAAGTCATGATGGTAATTAAGTTGCCTGGTTTGTAGCCAAGTGGTGCTTTTCTGTCCCTATCACTTAGGATTGTGCCAGTTCCTCTTTTATGCTTTATTTTGTCATGTGAGAAAACGATCTCACTATCTGCCGTCTCTCACTTGCCTGGCCACCTGGCTTTTAAGAGGCCTTCTATGTCATGTCGCTACCTTTGTAATTCATTCATTAGCAAGAATATTTCACCAGGGTGCCAACACAGTCTTACATTCCAGGTTCTGTTAGAACTAAAGAGGGGAGGTGATTTTTACCTGTTAGACATGCTGATAATAAAATACTACATATAGTTCTGCCTTCCACACTTTAAAAAGGATGCAGGAGAATTTCACTGGATCAGAAAAGTTACAAAAAGTCATTTGAGGGCTGTAGGAGATATGTTCCTAGGAAATGTATAGGGAGCTGAAGGTGTTTAGCATATCAAAAGGAAGATCAAGAAGAGATATGATTATAGTGTATGAGTTCCTTCACTAGAAGAAAACATGAAACACTAAAGGGTTTTTCAACTGGTAAGGAAAGGCATAAAAAGAACCAAAGGCCAGATATATTCAAATTAAAAATAAATCTGAAATATATTTCTAAAATTTTGTGTGATTAACACATCGAACGCAGTTTCAGACAAGTGGTAGATTCCCCTTGAACCTTCAAATCTTCCTCCATGGGAGCTGTACCCTGTTTTTGAGCAATTTATCTGTGATAACTTTGGCACATGAGCTTGATGCATTTTTGTGATTCTTCTCCCTTCTGATCTCTCAAGAGCTGAAAATCCAGCTACACATGGTGCCTCGTAATATTCACATGCAGAACTGATAGGTGGGATACAACCTCTTTCCAAAAGGCCAGCCAGCCGGGGAAATTGTTCCAGTGCTCCTGCCCACCACTTTGTAGTGCTGAAACCAGTGTGCACTGAAGGGGCCATACAGCATGGAAGATATAGAAGAACTCAAACTGCCCTAAAAAGTACAGTTACCTGCAATGTGATTTATAGTCATGCTTGGAAATGTGTCTGTGGAGTTAATGGCAATCTTTTGTCCATAATTCTTCAGGCTGATCTCATTACAGGTGCAAAAAGTCTTTTCCTTTAGCAGCAGCATGTAAATAATAATTCCCTAAGAAACAGGATTGTACAAAGTTACTATTTTCTCATGTTTTCAATGTGACGGCTGCTGGTCATATGCAGCTTATGGCCTTCTCAAAATGGCTGTAATTTTTCATGGTCCTCAACTTGAGAAAACAGGACAAAACTTTCTCATTCATTCTGCACCACTTTCTGGTAACATACAGGTTCATCTTCATCATCAAAGCATCTTTGTCCTCCATGGAGAGACAGTTGTAGGAAACAAATGTCTTTTTAGAGAACATCTTAACTGGTATAAAAGTCAGCATTGCTAAAGCTTTAAAGCTTGTATATCATTTCAGTAAAATATAAAGGGACATTGTCAACTTAAGCCTTCCAAAGATATTTACATTTGGAAAACAGATATTTTCCAAACAGATATTTATTTTTGGAAGTATTTTGTTAGCTTCAGTCTTTCTAAGGAAATGTAGTACAAAAAGGAGTTTTGTGGTTTTCCTATTGGAGTCTGCCAAAATTATTCTAGGATAGTGTTAGTGTTTAGGTAATACCTTAATAGCCAGACTTCCTTCACTTTTTTTGGTCCCATACAAAGATCTGGTGAGGACAGAGGAGATCTAACAATAAATGATATAATTTTTTTTCTCTTTTTTTTAAGGATAATTTGGCATGAGATCAAACAAAGTTGATTTTTTATCATGAAATAAATCAACTACTAATGGGAAAAAAATTGCAAATTTTCTTACAGTGTCTGGAGATTGGAAAGTCTTACCGTCTTACTGAAGTGCATGTGCTGTAAATATGCTTCCCTTGTGCTGGATGGTCCTTGAGCCTCGGCACTTTCCAGTTAGGCACATGTAACCTGCATCTCCTGCAAGGGCAGGGCAGAGGATCTGGCACGGGGTGAAAAATCTGCTTTCACCTGACCATGTGTGCATAGAGATGCTCTTAACCTGGACTTCTATGAAGCGCAAAGGTGACAGTCCGTAATGGAATAACCTTATATTTTTATCAAATTATCTGAGGGCCCTTGAGAGGATAATTTTCCTTTAAAATGTTTAAGGCTTTTACTGGAAAAAATTTTCCAGATCGCTTCCTACCCTTTGTATGATTTTAGGAATTAACAAGCTGGTGATGGACTGTTCATGAAGATTTATCAAGCAGGTGATAGATACATATTTCTCAGGTAATCTGTTCTAGATGTGATGCTATTAGGAATATTTCATTGCTGTAGGAAAGGTGCACAGGTAGAATGGAATTGTCAGTTGCTTCTTTTAGCTTAAATAAAAAAAATAACGTGGACTACTTATGTTGCTAAAGTGTTGTAACTTCAAGAATTAAAGAAATCAGATCTAGTAGCTCTGATGTAGACCTTGTAATTTTACACTCATTTCTTTTTTTCTGATGGATATATGTGTGGTAGCTTTTGTTGTCTATTTTTGAGTGAGAGGTGGATTACTTCTGCGTTACGAGTACCATAATGGCTTTCTGATTCTTTTACTGATTTTAAGAGAGTTTAGATTGGTTCTTTAAATGTTTGTTGGTTGAAGACGCAATATCGTTGCTGAGTCCTGTTTTCAAGGGGTGTCTGTTTTGAAATAAACTATCCAAGAGTACTTAATAACAGAGGTATTTTAACCTACTACAGCTTTGAATGCTTCAGTACAATATTTGTTATCTTAAGGAGGGCTTTATATTCCTCACTGCATTCTAAATAAAAGTTTGGCCGTTTATGTACGTGGACGAAGCTCGTATTGACTATCAGCCTTCACTGGTAGCAACAGCTTTATTTTTCCTTACTATTGCTATTTTAATTTCTCACTCACTATCATCCAAAGAGTTCAACATAGAAGAAAAGCATTAAGCTCGGAATGCTACATGAGTTAGAAATTTTTTTGTTGTAAGGTAATTGAACCTTGTTACCATATGAGCTTTGCAGTAGTTTAGGGAGCTGCACAACAGGCAGTAAATGTCTTCAAAAAAATAAAAGACAGTTTTCCTGTAGTAAATCTGATCTGCCTGTGATGGCACAATGCTCATTTTATGAGGCTGCATTTATTCTCATAATTGGCTATTTCCTATCCTTAAATGGCTATTTTTTCATGTCTGCCACCTTATTCTCAGTTTATTGGCCCTGCAGTGACCACATTATCTTTGTCTTCAAAATCAATTGACATTTTATGAAAAGGGTTTGCTAGATGTTTAGTTTAGTGAATTAGTGGCATATAGTACATGTGCTTGTCACATTAAATAATGGCTGTTGAAAGTAGAGTGTTCAGTGGCTAACCTATACATAGAATACATAGATTTATTTTATTTCAGTATTATTAGTGTTTTTATTTAGAGCAAAAAGCTGGCAAAACTCATTTTGGGATGCTATAAGCATTCTGAATAGTGCTTTTTCACAGAAATTTCTGTCCAGTGCAAGTTGACATTACATTTGACACAGACATTGAATTTCTGTACGTGCTCAGAGTTGCAATCTAGGAAAGTTGAAACTTGTGCATTATACAAATCAAAGTATTAAAACACCTAAACTATGCACCGACTAATCACCAACACTAAGATATTACTGTTTTATTTAAAAGATTATAGTCAGCTCTTTGGCAGCAGAGATACTCTTTTTCCTTCCGTGCTTTGCCTTGTATTTCTGAAGATGTTGCAAAGCTGTTTCTGCTGTCTGGCGTGTATGGAATCATTCTTCATTAGTTCAGTGTATGGTACAGCCAGAGTTATTCAGAAGGGGATCAGGCAGGGCAGATTTGCTTCAGCCACTCTGCACACACTCTGCACAGTCATATGTAGTCTCTGCTCATTACAACCTGAAACGTTTTATTATACAGGGGGTTGTGGCATCAGATTTTACGTTGGGTGCCGACATGAGGATTTGACCCACACACAGCTTACTGCATGGGAGGTGAGCTTTTCAGGAGGTGCATAAATTGAGTTTTTCTATGCCCAGTCATCTTCATGCCATCACAATTAAGTACGTGTAGAATTTTATTTTTTAAGGAAGGGTTTTTATTGTTGTTAGATGGAAAACTGTTCACATGAAAACTTAGGTTTTGTGTCTATACAAGAGGTGTAATTAAAAGTAAAATCTGCATCTGAGCTGGATTTTTAAAAATTTTCTTTGACTGCATTTGAGTAAGAAATATTAGCTAATTTTGTCTCTAGTGTCTTTACATTCTTATTAATATTGATTTTCACTTCAAAACTGTTTGTGTAGCTCTGAAAAAAAAAGAAATAAGCAGCATGGGTTAAAGCTGAAGAGAAATTAAGAATTTTTTTCAGAAGCTGGGCGGGCGTTTCTGCTTACTTGGGTTTTTCGTCCATTTGAATGCAAGCGAGCCAATGTGCTCTTGTTTGATGTGAGAAAAACCACATGCTGATGGAGAATATGTGTTTCTAGGTGCCAGGTTGACCTGTCTACCCTGAGTAAAGAACAAACCCACAAGTTGGAGATGCCACTAGAGGAGGGAGAGGGATACCTGGTGTTGCTGGTCACTCTCACAGCCTCAGCTGCAGTCACTATCTCTGACCTCTCCATCAACTCCTTGGAGGACCAGAAGGAGCGAGAGGAGATACTGAAGAGATATGTATGAAGTTCTCTTTCATCCTTTGTTAGCAAAATATTGACCTATATAGAAAATAACTATCATGAGGGGAAAATCTAAATATATCTCTTCTATTCTAATCACACCTAGCCAATGACAATCATTTAAACTAGTTATTAATATATGAATAGTTCAGCTGGTACAGGTAACATCACGAAGGCTACAATACAAATGCTTTTCATACAATAAGGTATTTTTTGCATGGTAGTTCAACTGTTTGATAAAGTGTCACATAATGAAGGTAATTTTACTGCCTTGCAGATAATTTTATCAAGCACAAAGTGACTAAGGGATTATTCAGCAACTGTACAGTTTCTAGTGATTGTTCATGCCAAATAGTTTGAGGTGCTAATGGTTTTCAGCTTTTTTTTAATCATCTTTTAAAGGGCAAGAAAACTTATTTTTTGTCTTCATATTAGAGGCTGAAGCACATCAAAATAATTGTTTCAAACAATATTTCCATTTTAAAATATCCTGAAGCAGATTATTTTAATTTCCCAGCGACCTCACTTTACACAGAATCTTTGTAGTTTTATCAAAGCAACAGAGAGGGGAGCTCTTACTCCAGCATTTGCTAATACCTAAATCACTAAAAGTAACTGTCTCACTACACACGAAGAAAGAAAAAAATGCTATTTCCACTTGCAATTACAAAGCTTTTATTGTACAGGGCTGCCAGGTGTTTAGAAGGGCTTCTCTAGACACTCAGCCATTAAACCAAGCTCTGACTATCAAAGAGGCTGCTTAATTTATTTTTAAGATTTTAAAATATTCCTATTCCATGACGGACATCCTTTCAATAACTGAATTTAATAAAGATGTACCTTATCAGGCTGTGCAGATAACATGAATTCCTAGTACTAATGCTGTACAATATTCTTCAAACAGATTAGCAGGATGTGTGCTTCAGCAAATTTATTCTGTCTATCTCCACTGAATCAGCTGTCTGCTAATGCTTGTACAGCTCATACACCAATAGTGTTATCATAAACACAATTTAATAGAGGTGACTTAGTGAGGCTAAATATAATATTCCAAAATGAACTGAAGGCTAAGGTATTGTCCACCATCTCTGAAAAATAATTACAATTAAGAGAGTTATTGCACATTTTGGAATCCACCAAGACAGTCTGTGGTTGTCAAAATAGATGTCTATAAATAGAATAATTTTTTGATGGATATGTTTCTGAGGTGCCATAGTTCCTGCTACCAACAGCAACAATAACATATTTCTGTGGCTTATTCTGTGTGATGATATGGCAGACAAGTGATACTGATGGTTTTGATTATTTCAGTAGTAGTATAGAAACACGTTACAACTGTACTATTAATCATTTTTCCTAAATCCTCAGTTTTTTGTCCCCAGTGTAAAGCATAATTATGTGGCATAAGATTGATCTGGTTTATTCCCGTTTCTTGCAAATACAAGGATATGTGTCTATTCATATATTTACATTGCTGTATGCATTTGAAAACATTTAAATTTTAGGAAGATATTTGTATTGCAGAGATATGAATTTCTCGTTATGTGTTTCTGAAAATTGTGGCATTTACATACTTTTTTTGATAAATTCTGTTGTTTTTATTAAAATTACCTGCAGAAGAAAGAAAGTACCAGGATTAACTTAATTCAAGTAGTTTATTTTCACTGATGTTCGATTTGACTTTGGTATTCATATCTCCACTTCAGAACTAATACAAAGACGACATGTGCAATTAGCAAGAGGTAGGGTTCCCTGTTGAATGGCTATATTTTTGGGTTTATTTTCTGTTCTCTTAAAAAAATCTAGCTTCTATTTGAGAAATATATTTTGCACCCTTTCTACAGCCAAAAACAGTTAATGAGCTGACCTTGCCATCAGATCAAATAGCCTTAGAAAATGACTCTATTACTGTCACTTAACCATTTATAGCTGAACATCAGAGCCTTACAAATTAAACAGGCATTACTGTTTGAACCATTATTTTACCACAATTGTCTGAAAAGATTAATTCCTTTTGGGGTGAGGAGGGGGGCACATTAATGGGTACAGACCAAGAGAGATTGTATGACCTTTTCAGAACTGGTGTGCTGAACTCATGGTCCCCCTTGTCACAGTTTAAAAACCAGAGGAGCTAGTTTAGAGAAGTTGTTAGCATTCCATTTTTATTATGACATTTCACAGTCATCCGATTTAATGTCCCTTGACCAGATTGTCCACTGTGAGACGATGGGCTTGAAATGTTATTTAGAGCATTGATAAAAGGTGAGCAGTTCTAAGATGACAGCGAGTCATAAGGCTGGTGGTGTGACATTAATTTTCTCCATAACAGAGATGGAATAAGACGTCATGGTGACAAGCTGTCAATCAGTACTAGCCCCTCAGTGTATCTCAATGCCATGGGATGGGGTATTGCTTCTCCCATAATAGAGCTGAACTGAGATGCTCTTCCTGACAGCTGCTGCAGCCATACAGAAAATATATTATACAGCCTTTCATTAAAAAAATAAAGAAGACTCATCTCCAGAGCATTTCAATCTTTTCCCATCTATTGAGGGCTGAAAAGATTTCCAGCAAATCACAGATTCCTCTCCTATGGAAATTCTAGGCTTCAGAAACTATGCGGATTTTTGATACATTCAACAATAATCATAAATACGAAGGCAGAATATCATAAGAGAAATCATTACTTAAAGTTATGTATTTAAAGTAATGTCTTAAAGTAATTTGCTTCTCTAAGAGCCTCTGTTGTGGCATTGTATTAATTTTCATCAGTTCCCCCAGTCAGCACGTGCAGCAAATGAATCTAAGCCAGCTACTTTCTGGAAGTAAAAGTTCAAAAATTCTGTGGGATTCTAACAAAGGTGCAAAGCTAAATACAGCACTGGCACCCTTTTGAAGAGTGAGCTAACCGCGATGAAATTTGGAAAAAGGGGACATCATAGGAAGTGGGTGCTGTCACTTGTCTTGCTTTGTATTCGGTTTTTGCTTTGTTTTATTTCTACAGTTTGGTGTTTGTTTTGGTCATTGGGAAACTTGAGTAGAATGTGGAAACATTTTTGTAAATCCTGTCATTTTCATCATGTGTATTACGGCAGAATTATCTCTGTTCTCACACCGGTTCTGATAAGAAGCTTCCAAACCCTGATCATCATTGTAATAAATGAGGGGTGCCAAGATGCTTTTGAATTATACCAGTGCTATCTGTAATACCATCTCTGCTACCCTCAGCTTGTAAGCGCATAAACAAGGGGTTAAGTGTGTGCTGAGTAAAGTTGACAATCAGTATTTTGAAGTCATATTTATGATGATTATCTTACTAAAATTGGTAAAAATTTATTTACTGTTATCCTGTTATAACATGATGCATGTATGTAACATATGGGCTACTACACTTAATTGGATATTTAAGTTCAGTGTAGCAAGGTCAGATCTTCACTGCAAACAGTAAATGGTCAGCTGGGGTTTGCGAAATTAATATCAGTGTGATTTAATTGTTAGAATTGTCTTATTAATAGAAAGACAGGGATGCATATTATATGTCTAACATCTTAATGGATAGATTTTCTGTGCAAAAGCATACTGTTTTTGCAAGCTGACATTTAATATTTTTTAGCAGCATCTGTGGTTTTTAGATTCAGTGATGTAATTTATTCTCGTTTTCCATAACAGTAAATTTTGCCTTTGTAATAAATTAAGGAATTGTTGATTTGATATTTTTCCTGATTACTTTTTGTAGAAGTCTGGACATTGTCATAGGCAGTAGAAAAAGTTTCACCACATTAAAATTTTAGAAAATACTACAGGCATTAAATACTTTAGTCCAGATTTTAAAATATTTCAAAATAAAGATATGGGCTAGTATTTATGAACAAAATTTGCAAAACCAACCAAAAATGAGACCATATATATGGATCTGCAAATCTAATTTTAGTTTATTCTTTTGGAGCTCCTCCCCTAGGTTATCTAAGAGCTGAACAATAAGGCCAGGCTAGTTATTAATTGATTCCAGATTCAAAGTTGCATTCAATGTTCTATCATTTAAAATTCTGCAAATTTTAAATAATATTAAAAGAGTTTGAGAATTATATCATGTTATATTTATATATTATATTAGTATCCTAATTAGTGCAATACTCCCAGTTTGATAGTTTTAGTTACTTGAAAAAAAAGCAGCAATGGAACATGTTTTTTAATAAGCTTTCTAAATCTGTGTTGGAAGAATAAATGCAAGTGTTAGTGTAGTATACTCTTTTTTCTTCCTCCTCTTAATACATGTAGATATTGAAGAAATTTATGCTAAAAAATATAATGATTTATGGTAAGAGCTTTCTGCCATGGAATTTGAAACATACTTTAGTTCTTTTTTTATCCTGTCTGTATGTGATTATTATGAAGGTTATTAAGTAGTTGTTACCTTCTTTTGATTGCTTTTGCTGATGTTATTCACAAGCTTATATAGGCGTATATGGTATATGCAAGCTTGCATGTAATAGTCAACTACAAAAATCTATATTGGTTGTAGGTCACTGCTCAAGATAATATTGGAGCCATCAAAGGGAAAATGTGAACGTAGATCTTGCAAAATAATTCAGGGAGAGAAGTTGTTTCATTTTTGTGTTAATTTTGTTAATACACTGCTATAATTTTAAATTTTGAAGTACAGTCATTCCCACGGTATTAGGGGATTAATTCACTAGAATTTGTGTTACATTTAATCACTCATATACTGACTTTTCCTTTGTAATTTTCATTGATAAGTTTAAGTAGCAAAAAATAGGAATAAATGCAAACAACTGTATGTTCTTAATTGAATAATATTTAGAAGTCTGAGTATGTAGACAGAATTACAGTAACTTACATCTGGGCTAGGGAGGAGAGTATTAATATTGCTTTTGGTTTGTCTCTTTTGCAATCTAGAATTTTCTTTTTATTATTTTTTAGAGTCCAATGATGATGTTCCATAACATCAGCGATGTGGGATTTCTTCAGGTGAAGGTCATCAGGGCAGAAGCATTGATGGCAGCTGATGTCACAGGCAAGGATTCATTTAGTTTCTGTGACACTGAATACCATAGTAAGATTTGGTGTTTTTAGAACTGGGAAAAAATATGCTTAAAACAAAAGTTCGTCTAGAGGTTATGTTCTGTTTGTGCACTTTCACCTTCTGCTCATTAATGAAAAAATCTAAACACGAACAAAACTTCTGTAAGCAAGGCAGAAAGTCATTCTAGTGCTAGCAGAGCCCTGTGTAGGTTATTTCTGATAAAGGTGAAATATACATTTTTCTCCATCGGACACCCTATAAAAATTATGTGGAAGAAACTTCTTTTTTTTTTAATAGATGAAACTATACAAAATTATCAGCATTAAAGCTGAATTCCGAGGGACAAGGCAAATAAAAATATTCCAGACTTAGATACTACTTTAAAGTTGTTGCCAAAAGAGCCACTTGATATCTGTTAGATATTTAGCAAGGCTGCTCTTGGTTTCAAACATTTCATCTGAATGCAGTTTGCTGTAGCTACTGCTTATCTTTTCAAGATAAGGGAAATAAGATTTTTTTTTAAATTTTCTATTTTTTGTTGTAATTGAATGGTTAATTTGACATGTTGCTTTGCAAAATAAAGAAAAGGTATTGCAGCCATACTGACCATATTTCTCCAGCAATGTCCAAGTTATCTCCTCCAAGAGCAATCACCTTCATACCGCACAAGTTGAGTGGAGCAAAATGAGCTGCATCTGTGTCAGAAAATAGCCATCTCTGCTTTAAAATAATAATAAAAATTTTTAAAAATGGGAAGAAAATGAAAAGAAACTGGAATAAATGTTCTGTTACAGAAGCAGATACAGATATAGTACAACTTACTCGATTTTTAACAGTTTTTTGATAATTAACATGACTACCAGTATTTTAGACAAGGTAATAGTGCAAACATTTTATTGCTGAAACTGATCATCCAGTTTATGGCACACAAAATAACAGATTCTGGTTTTGGTGAGGTTGTAGAAATGCTTCTAAAGATCCCTCCGTCTGGTTTGACCTTATAATCCAATGTTGTCTGAACAGCGAGAGAGATTAAGTTATTCAGGGGCAAATGGGATAATTCAGTCCCTGACCTCGTTCAGTCTTTGACTTTTCCAAATCAACATGTTATTTGCGCTGGTTGAACAATTTTTTTGGAAATATATTTGATTCAATTAAAGATGTACAGAGCTACCAAAAATTTTCAGTCATTATATTTAGGATGACAGACAGGAAGATGAGGACGAACGCTCAATATCTTCCTGGTCCTGCATATTCTGTTTGTTAGTAAGAAAAAGCGTTTGTACAGCAGATGTATTTTGTAAGATGGCTGCACATTCCAGATGTGACAGAAATCTTGTAACCAGGTATTTTGAGAAGAGAATGAAGTGGTTTTATTATCTGCTGTAGTAGTTTGCAGCTATTTTTAGTAACTTCTAGTTATGTACAGGTCATTCATTTAAAATTGAATAGTAATAGTGAGAAATAAGGTAGATGTTTGGTGATTGTCAGTAAATTATGTTTGCAAAAATTGTGTAAAAGCTTGACCCACCTTCATTCAACTAGATAATTAGTGTGGGGGGTGCTGTCATCAGTGATGTTATTTACACCACTAAGGATTGCTTCTATGAGTAAAAGCTAAGGACTAGTTTCCTCATGTTATTGTACTGTGTTTTCAGAGTTAATCTTTAGTCCCTGAGTCTGAAAAGTAGCTAGAACAACTGTATAGTATCTGTGTGTTTTGCTCTGTTTCCTGTCTGCTGAACATATCCCATTTCACTTTCAGGAATCTTTTCATGTGAAGTAATAAATCAAAATTTATTAGTTTGAGCTGAGTAGATTTTTTAAATCCTTAATATTCCATCATTAAACGTGAGCACAGAGGGAAAAAGATTTCTGTAATCTTTTAAGTAGTCATCAATCCTACTATCATTGCAAGGATTTTTTTTTTCCTTTTCAAAACGTGAAATTTTTCCTTTGTACCATACATTGAGCAGCATTGTAATACTGTACTAACTCTGTGTGAATAAAGAGCAATTGAGACTCCTGTTGAATGAATGAGTAAAAAGCACAAATTACTTTTTAATGAAACCCTTAATTCTACTCCTTTCCTCAGAAAGCTCATAGCCTCCCTCAGCAGAATGCTGCTACAGTAGGTCACTTTAGTTAAGCCCCTAATAAACTGCTGATAGCCAAGGGCAGTTATTTTCCTCCAGTTTCAATCGTCTAATGTTGGACAGTGTGCTTCAAATCTTTAAGGTTAGTACAGATTTTTTTTTAAAGAGAGAGTGATTAAGGGTGGTGGTTCAGGTCTCGGCTTACAACCCTCCTCACATGTACATGCAGTGAATAGTGTGCCAGATGAGCTGAAATTTCAGTTGAGTCGTAGGCAGGGGAGCAAGTAGACTTTACCAGTTTTGAAATGCAGTGCTGCTGGAACGTGCCATAACTGGATATTAAAAATACCCCAGAAAAGTACAGTCAGACTTCTCTCTCAACCCACTTGCCAGGATGTCTAGGAGAGGAAGAACCACTGAGGGGTTGAGAGACTCCCCACCAGTGCTTGAAAGCTCACCTTGATTTTTGGGAGAGCTGAAAAATAGGGTGTCTTTCAGGACCAGGGCCTTTGGGAAAATTATTGGGTATCTGACGTTGTTTCCCCCAGAAAAACAGTGTCATTCCATGGTCAATACACAATTTTAGGGACTCCACCAGTGCAAAATTATGTTCTGTTGGAAACTGTATTCACAGCAACTATACCTTTCTGGAAATGATGTATTATTTAGTATAATTTTTTTTAAACTGTAGTCTAATGAATGGGAAGATATTGAGAATGAAATTTACTTTTTCCTTCTCTGAGAAGAAAGTTTCTTTTGAACCTTCCATTGTGTTTTAGCTATTCAGTGCATGGGTGTTTTCTCTCTAAATCCTGAGCTACAAGGAGTTACTTTCCTGTTTCCCTACATCTTGGCTTGCCTGTGGTATCTCTGGCAGACTTTCTCAAGGATTTGGCTGCTTGTAGAGCCCTGGTAGGACAGGTGCTGTGCCTACAGTGACATCCTTTGATATGAAGAAATTTCCTGGTGGTTCGGTAAAACCCGAAGTATAATGGACTCATCATGACAGCTGGCTTCTGACATTATGCATATGGATTTCACCTAACCCATATAAATTACGAGTAGTAAAGCAATAAGCCCTTCACTGTGACATAGTTTAGGTTTAGGCAATAATCAGATGCATATACTCCTTCTGCAACATAGTCAGGTATAGGTGGTTGGTAGTGGAAGGCTGCTGGCTTTGCAAGGCAGTGTCTGCATCTCTTTCACTGGGGCAGATGCATTGCTCCTTTTCCTTGTGTCATGAAATAAAATTCAAAATCTCTGCCTTATCATTGATAAAAAGCAGGGTGGCAAAAGACGTGCCACAGGTTTGATCGATTTCAGCAAAAGTGCTGTCCTTTTAAGGAATAACAGTTAGAAACTCAGATTCATTAGCAGAGCAAAACTCAAGCTCCATAAGATGGCCTGACTAGAAAATAGCTTGTTTTGTAGTCTTTGGGCTTTAATTAAGATGTGTTCAATTCTAGCCCCCTGGCTCCCTTCTCCCCCTGCCCCCACCCTTCTTGCTGTGTCACAGACCAGCGATCAGAAGCTTTCAGATGGTCCAGCCCATGACTTTGACCTTTTGCGAGGTCTTGTGTTCCCTGGGGAACCGTTCAGCTCATGAGGTCTGATTTCACACTTCCAGGATGCCTTGGCTCTCATAACAATGACAGGGAGACAAAGCCCTTTAGAGTGGGCCGCATGGGGACTTGTTTAAATTGGAAACTAGAGAGGAGTCAAGGAACAAGGTTACAGGCTACAGAATAGTGCTTTTAATAAAGAGCTCACAGCTCTGGTTCAGCTCAAAGAGGGCTACCTCTGTACAATTAATTGAGACATTTATCTGGAGCATCTTAGGCCTCCACTTTCTCACAGAATTACGTGATAAATATCAGCTAAGAGGCAAATGAAATGTGCATGAAATGAATTTTTAACACTTTGATTACTGTGTCTTCAGTCTTCATTAGAAGTAAATTTATTTGTATTTCTGTCCTCATTATTAATTAATTGTCTGCGTTTTTTCTGCGTACTGTGATTTCAGAACCTTATATATCAGAGAGATTTTACTAAAGAGCTCGGTGATATTTAGGTTTGTTTTCAATAGCTTTTCAGGCTTTTCCTCCTCTAAAGAACAGAAACTAAGCATAGAAAATAAGTAAGATTTTTGTTTTCTTCCCTTTTTTTCAGTTTTATGTCTGGAATTCAGCCTCTCTTCTAAGAAAATTCTATGTTAAAATTTTTATTACAGCACTTGAAAGTAGGGTGAAGACACCAAGATGGCTAATTGTGCTAAATGTAAATGTCTTTTCTAAAATCTGTCCTGCTAAACTGTTATAACATCACTAGTGCAAAAATGGTATTTGAAATGGTTCTTCAAATGCTAGGAAATGTCAGAGTGATGAACACAAACATTAAATTCACAAAGGTATGTAAGCCCATGCGTGTAAAATTGAAGGAATAAATTCAGAGGCCCTTTGGAAATACGGTTCCAAAAGTAATTTGCTCTGTCAATTAGTGCAAACAGATTTCAATATACACTTGAACTATCTCCACAAAGTACAAAAATTTAGTAGACGGGCATAATTCTGTGGTAGATAGAATATTTCATCAGGTCGTATCATATAGGTCACCTGAAGACTTTGGTCCAATATTATGTACAGCAAAGGTACTGGGTTTTAAGTACCAGTTCTAGCATAGTAATGGAAAAAAACCAGGATTTAAAAGTTTTTTTTGAAAGGCATTTTATTAAAAGATTTTTTTGTTAACCACAGCATTTATAATTATACATACAATGAAAGGATGACTTGCGATTAATTTTTTTTTTCTGGAAATATTCTGTGGAGATGAGTTTAACTTGATGATGGCATTACACTGGCTTGAGGATGCCTCAAGCATTCATGGTATCAGTCTGTTGCAACATGTTTGCATCAGCACAGATAGAGTAGAATTATAATTCCCATTTTAAAGATGGAAAACTAAGAAAGGTTAACTGACTCAGCTAAGGCCAACAGAGCAAGTCCTTGTCAAAGGTGGCATTTCGCTTGGGTTCTGTACTTAATCCATTAGATAAGGCAGCTTCTCATGCTATTGAGCCATTCCTCCTCCTGGCCAAAGGTCAGACTGACTGTTCTGCTGCAAGCAGCTGGCTGGCAGGGAGCTTGGAACAACATTAGTGACATTAGTGTCTGCATGAGTGGCACTGCCCCCCAGAGTCATGAACTGGCTGTCTTGTCTTCTGAAAAAAATAAAGGCCTTTTTTGCTGTGGGGACTTAGATCCGTAATGGATAGGCATGGCCAGAGGTAGGAGAGAATCATAATAGCCTATGAAATATTCAAATAATATTTTGACTTTTATAGCCATGTTAAAGTTGGTTGAACTTCGTGAAGTTATGGTTTGAGAACTTGACTTTTAAATGTAGAAACAGAATTGACATTCCATATGAAGTTTTTAAACTGTCCAAAGCATTTTTATTTCAGTTTGGTAAAGTAATTTCAAAAATGCAAAAATTCATATAATATTTAGTTTAGAATAAAGCTAGTGATTTGATGAAAATTGGTTCATGGTCCAGCTATGCTGAAATCTACTTTTAATCAGTTTTTGTAACTTTATGGACTGTGAAATGGCAAAACTATGAAATTATTTGTTTCCCTGGAGTTATACTGAAGCAATGCTTGTTTTCCATAGCCATGGTAGAAGTACTTCTGAAGGACTAATGGATATCTAACCCAGTGCTATCTGCTGTCCCTTGGGAGTTGATACTTCCAAAGTGCAATAAGTTTTTCGGAGGACAGGTAGATCTGCCATGTGTTCTCTTGCTTGTATATACTCTGAAGAGCAATTACATCAATGGTAATTCCTAGGAAGAGCCCGTGGCAGCCTTAATTAAGAGAGTAATGATTTATGATTTTTCATTTTCATTTCTACAGGCTGGAATTTCAGTGTTTGACAGTAGGAAACCATGATGCTTATTACTGTACACAAGTGTTTTCTTCCTTTCTAAAACAGAGAATTATCCTACTGCATAAAATATAGATGTTTCCATATTTTTGTTTCCTAAAATCTCCTGTTTTACAGTATTAACTGGATAATATGCAGATGACATGAAGTTTTCTGGAGACCAATGCATGCATTTAATAGAGTTTTATAATAAAAAAATATCACTGTTGAACTTGTACAAAACATGGCAAGCAAGATGTGCAAATTTAAGATTTGACAGCTTTTCATCAAAGAAAAGTCTGCTTTGTGTCCAAGTGGAGCTAGGAAGTGAGTCCGAAAGTGCAGTTTTATTCAATTGAAGTCTCTGTTTGAAAGAGCTGCTATGTCCCAAAATTAATTTTTGCTGGAAAACAGTTTGCCGAGAATCGAAAGTTCATATTGGACCATTTTCACCTCAGGAACCATTGAAGGATGGTCTATGTAGATTGCCTAGATATATAAATTATATCATATTGCAGATTGACAGCTCTAACACTCAGGTAAAGTTCATAATTAGACAAATAGAAGATCCTTGCATCTGAATTGGTCACATGTCTTTACCACCTCTTATGAAAAAGTAGCACTTTTGTGGTTGAATTGGAGATGACACCCAATGGGTTGTTGTTCTAGCTGCCCCCTAGACTGGACAGTTCAGCTCACTTTCAGCCTGCAAGACAGGCTGCAGTGGTGTGTGTGTGTAAGACCAGCCCACCAGCCCATGACCATCATGATACAAGGGTTCACAGGTCACCTAGTATCTTTGGTGCTTGCTTGTGGGTGCCAGCATAGAGCCATATGAAAGTCCTGTGGTGTATGAACTGATGGAAAGGAGCCTTTCCCAGACTTTTCCACCAAAAAAGCACAGGCAGTGTGGTGCTGCGGCTACTTGAGGAGAAAATCCAGAAGCTGAAATTGTGTGGAGATTGAGGCTTTGTTGTTTTGATTTTCTGAATATTTTTAGGAGTACTTAAAGGTTGCTTCTATCAATCATTATTTAGGTCTCTTTTCCATCATGAAAATTGCATTTTGTATTTTCTTGCAGGAGAAAAATGTTTAGGTGACCAGCCTAAACAGGTAATGAATCTGAGCTGCCAACTGACTTTGATTTGTTTGTGAAGGACTTCCTGGGCTCTGGGGGACTTCGAGTTCTGAAGAAAACAACAAATAACACATCTCTAGTTCCTAGTTGCTACCTCTTTTGGAGAGCTGGGGCTGATTTCAGATTATGGATGTACAGTTCATCCAGGGACATACGGTAGTTCTGAGAAACAAGGTGACAAGTAAAAGACTAATTTAAATTAATGTGTGCATGACGTGAAATGTGAGGGACACAGTGCTGACTGAAGTAAAATACTTTTCTTAGATCTATGTGAGGTAATCTCAGTTTGTTCTCTGGTCTTGCAATGTCTAAAGACATAGCATAGCACAAACACGGATGTCTGTGAAACTAGATGCAACATGTGGCCTAAAATTCAAAAGCTTCAAAGATAAAAATAAAGATAGAATTCAAAGCTTTGAAAGATAAGTAGTTCTTTAGGATTTTTTTCAGTGGTGGCATACTTTACAAAGT
Source organism: Cnemophilus loriae (assembly GCA_013397755.1). NCBI lineage: Eukaryota > Metazoa > Chordata > Aves > Passeriformes > Corvidae > Cnemophilus > Cnemophilus loriae. The sequence goes on along the minus strand of VZTF01007001.1, from coordinate 721,867 downwards.
AGAACTCCTAGAGTTCATTCTCAGATAGTCTAGTTCTGTAATGAGTAAAGGGGGAAAAGGGGTGAGGGAGATCCGTCAAAAAAGTTGCTTTTCCTTCCAATTATGCATATTATGTAGATTAGCAGTTTATTTCTGTAATTTCAGGAGCCGTTAGGACTGTACAAGTTGAGATCAAAAAGCATGAGACATTACAGCAAAATAATGGATAAATGACATTTGTTTAACTTTGTATTGAGGTTTTCTGCAGGTTTGATTTCAGTAAGTTGGAAGGTACACTTTGGTTTTTTTACTACTTACTTTTATCATGAATTCCCGCAGTCAGTGGTAAGGTGTGAGAGCAGTTAGCCCCGCTGTGGTCATGAGATACTCAAAATTTTCAAAGTGTTGGTGTTGGTGCTGCTGGGAGCATGCTTTTAATGTGTGCCTTAGGCAGGTGGTGATTATCTTACTCTTGTGCAGCACTGACCAAATGCTTAGGATTGTATTGAGAAGTTTGTTGTGGATGTCTGCCTGATCAATAGCTGAATGTCTCTAAAGTCACTGGAACAGTCACTGGAACAGGCCTACAAAAAGCACAGAGCAGGGATTGCTAGCTGGAAGAACCTCAGTAGATACAGAGGGTTTGGTAGAATTTCTTCACATATGACAGATTATATACAACAGTTGTGGTTTAGTTTATAGTGAAAGGCATTGTTGTCATGACAATAAAATATGGAATGATATAACTGAGCATAGGCAGCACAAGTCTAATCAGAGGTTTTTAAGTGTACTTTTAGAAAGGCTAGAGGGTGAGCACATACTCTTCTGAACATGTGTGGTCCTTTCATAAAAAAATGAGGAAAACCATTTCTGTATCTCTTGCTTGAAATAGCTAATCACATTAACTGACAGAAGTTGTCTGAGGCTGCCTTTTGTTAGAGTTTGTTGTGCTAAAGGTACTGGTTTTAAATAATATAGCGATGTTGGATCTTTTGGGTCCTCCTAGAGACCAAGGAGACCTAAGGACATTTTTTACTATTTTAGTGCTCTCTTAAGGCTTTCATTGGGAACGATCCCACTATTTTGAACACTCTTCAAATGCAGCAGGTTGCCAAAGCTGTCAGTGAGAATTAAGATTGCAGTTTCTCTTTCTAATAATGAAAACTTGAAAGATGACAGATAGATACGAGTTTCACCAAGTCATCGTGCATTGCTCTGTCTTTGTCTTTCTGGATCATGTTCACTTATTTGGGTTAGTATCTTAATAATGTTTGCACAGACCCTATGTTGAGCATGTCAGCAATGAGTGGTGCCTTTCAGATGCCCATCTTGGCTATGAGTGTTTCAGCATATGGGAGAAATGCTCATACACAGTAGTGAAGGCGCATACGGGAACTTCGTAACCTCCTTATATGATAAAATGAGTATTCCTTAGCAGAGATGTTCAAAGTCGGGAAACTTCTCTTTGTCAGCCGTGGTATTTGAACCTTCCCTTGAACCATTCCATTTCATGATATTGCCTCTATTCAAATTTGTTCTTGCAGTATTTTCAAATGATAGGAGGAAGGAGGTGTGAAATGTTGACTGTAAGTGAGGGATTTTTTCATTTCTCAAAACCATTTGTCTTTGGTTTGATTAAGGAGCTCATGTAATTAATATGTAATTAATGTTACATATTATTGATTGATATCTATATAAAACTATAAGAAGAGTAATTGAAAAAGTGCGTGCCAAAAGGCACAGAAAATAAATAAATGTAGTAAATACCCTCTCTTTGTTCATAGAAGATGGCTTGTATATGCTGCAATGTAATTTACTGTGTCTGTATATGTTTAATAAGCTCAGCTCACATGTACCGCCATATGCAAATATGATTGATAATACTTAAAAAAATGAGATATAGTAGTTTAGCTGCTGTGTCAGTGCTACCTTGTTATTTTAACTATCTTCTGGGTCTTTCTTTTTCAAGAAAGAACTCAAATAATATAAATAGTTTAGACTTCCTACCACCTTTTAGCCTTGTGAAGTAGGAGAACCTTGAGATGTGTGATACATCCATTTCTGCTGACTAATGAATTCTATCATTTTTCAAGATAATAGGAAACATTCAGCAGTATATGATTTTCCAGAGAAGGTAAACATCAATTAACTGTAATTCACAATGTGTTTAAAACAATATTCTTTATCATTAAAGTTAATAATATGCACATCAACCCTTGATGTAGTCAAAATCAATGCTGCAGTTTGGGAGATGTGGTCCCTGAACAGCTTTGTCTAAGTACTGATTTCATTGTCATTCGTATAAGGTATGAAACAAACTATGTGCTTCCCTAATATCATTAATGTAGCCCCGCTAATATACCTAATGTAGCTACTCCGTTTATGGTTTCTAATAACGCATGAAAAAATAATACAGCATTATTGAAGACATTGTGAATCACAATTGCTTAGTATGCCAGATTTGTGTGGAAGGCCAATGCCAACATTCAATATATTTTGAACAGTATACTGCCCAAAGAAAGTCTGGAAAGAAGAGCAAGCCATGAGGTACTACACAACTCAATTGTTCATTTACATCAGACAAAGTTCCCCTGGGTCCAGGAAGCAGCAATTTGTTGTTCAGCTTTCTACTTACATGAAAATAATGTGTACACTTGTACTCTGCCAAAGGCAAAGGTTACTCCCTTCAGTTACTGGAGAAAATAAAAATATGAAAGCAGGATAGCATGTCTGTTTTGGACAGTATTTATAGCGGTTGTCATTACTGTCATAATTTGAAGTATGAGTTAAATAATTTAGTCCACAACGTGATTTCTTCCCTTTGTTGCCTCCTTATTGAAAGATGTCTTCACACCATGCCCCTCATGCTTTCGTTAGTGTTCTTTCCATCATAGCTATTCCTTAGGTCTACCTCGTTAGCCCTTCTTACTCTTCTAGGAAATTTCAGGATTGCCCTGAAATCCTGAAGATACCGATCCCGCCACTTTTTGCTTTCTCCCACTTTGAAGCACTCCTTTTTCAGACAGTCAAGCTGTTCTTAAGCATCAGATTCAGGTGTCTACGTTTCTTCTTATCTTATTGTCCTAGTTAAGGCCAAGGGTGTGCAGGAGCAGAGCCTAGAGGCATGTGGGCCTGTCTAGGTTGTTATTCTGTACCACTGAAATCCTTGCTGGCAGGTGGAAGTCAGGGAGTCTCACTTCCCAGATGAAGAGGTCATGGCTTCTGGTGGAGGAAAACGGGGGCAGTGCAGAGGTTCAGCAGCCATTTTCTCCCCTTCTGGGGGAGCGTGTGGCGAGTGGAGCGGTGGGTTGGTGCTGATCCCGGCTGGAGGATTTGTCTGCCGTTGTGTCTGCCATTCTTTGACTGTCTTGGGGAGAAAAAGTGTAGGTGTGGAAAGTTTGTGTGCCATTATCTTTCATTATCTCAGGCTTGTGGGAAAATAACATGGTGGAGGGAGCAGTGGGGCGGCACCATCTGCGGAGGCGGTGCGTCGGACTCAGTGAGCATTTTGCGTGTAATCAGCCTCTCTTATACACTGTTACTGTTTGCTTTTTTATCTCATTGCTGTTTCCAGTAAATTGTTATCTCAACCCATAATTTCTGCCTTTTGTTTCTCTCACCTGAGAGAGGGGCTGGGGGAGAGGGGAGCACCTTAATTTCCAGGTGGGCTTAAACTACGACAGCCTTTAACTGGCACCCAATGTGGTGCCCGAAGGGTTTAGATTACAATAGATCTGTGCAGAATTGTTTGGAAACAACTTTCATCTAAGTATTTTGTTTGAGGTATGGAGCCCTGTGCTCCCAATATTGCTCGGTCTGTTCATTTGTGTGTGGTACCTAACCCTGTGTATACTCCTGCATGTGCACTATGTACCCATTACAGTGCTCTTTTTCAGGACAGGGAGAGGGATCAGGATTTCTTTGCTGATGTACTGTGTGATGGCACTTCATGCCATGATAATATCAAGGGCAATGAGGGTCATGTGGGATGTGTATTCAGAGTTTTCTCCTGCTCTGGTGCTGCCTGTGGGAAATCATTAATAATCATACTAGGCCTGTGTAGGGAACAGGAGAAGACGATTTTCCCCAAACTTTCACCCTCTTTTCTTCCCTCAGGCTTGTTACAGCAGCTTTTGAGAATTTTGAATTCCCTTTGAATGTTAAGGAAAGCATGATCTTGTTGCTAATTCTGCCAGGTCTCCTCAGTGTGGTCTACACCATGTTTAGAGCTAGAAAAGAGATTTCTATGAAGGTCATTCAGAGATCTGCCCAGAGAATGGATAGTCATGAGTGATGTGGAATGTGGGAAAAGATGGGCCAGTTTTGCAGGAAATTCTCCGCTCCAATGGTTTGGAAGTTCACTACTGAGCAACTACAGGTTCTTGTTAAAGCGGCAAGGAAAATGCTATGACAGCTCCAGAGAGGAGCAAATTTTTTCTAGTGTCTTGGGCCCTAGCTACTATTTTTCAAAAACTGTTCTTCACTAGACAGCACCCTCAGGGGGAAGAGGAGGAAGGCAGACCAACAGGCACCATGGCCACTCAAACTGCAGCTGAACCAGAGGAACAACCTGTGCTGGTAGCAGTTGTCCCTCTAAAAGAAGAAATCTGTGACTGTATCAGTTCAGATAGGGATGAGGAGGAAGCAGGACCTTCACAACAGGAGGAAGAGGCAGGGCCAGAGATAATCACAGATCCGTATCCCTGGGTGAGCTGCGAGATACCTGAAGAGATTTCAGCCACCAGTTGGGTGAGCCCCTGCTGACGTGGCTGCCCTGATGTTGGGATATCACAGCCCACGATATGAATTTAGACGATTGTGAAGCCAAGCAGCTGGGATCCCTGTCCCAGGATGTGGGCACTGACAAGGGGATTGAGAAGAGGACAGAAACTCATCTCAGCCTTTGGAGATGGCTCCTGTCAAGTGTGAGAGAAAGGTACTCTCTCAAGGATGATCTCGTAGTGCACCCAGGCAGGTGGGACACCATGGAGAAAGGTACCCAGTACCTGAGAGAACTAGGTGTGCTGGAGGTAATCTGTAGGGATTCAAATAATGAGCAGTCTCCTGTAGATCCAGATGAGGTCCAGTGTGCACAATCCATGTGGCAGAAGTTTGTATGGAGCACGTGATCATCGTATGCCATCTCATTGGCATTGATGTCCATGAAAGGAGGAGAACAAACAGTGCTTTAGGTGATTATTTGGCTCCAGCAATAAGAAGATCATCTTTTTTCCTCCCTACTAGCTGTGCCTGGCTGTGGAAAGACTATCCAAGACTGCAGACAGAATAAAAAAATTTGAGCAAACTAGAGAGAAAATGTCCCACACCACATCAGTATGGACCAGAGTCTCTGCTGCTGGGAGCAAGCAGCCACCTGCTCAACAGAGAGGGTACAAACCACAAGGTAACCTGTGATCTTACCTACATGACCACAGAGAGGAAGTGGGATGGAAACCCACCTCTGCCCTGGCAGCACAGGTGAATTGAGAGGAAGAACAACCACTGCAGGAAATTCTTCAAGGAAGAAATGCCACTCCAGTTTCCAGAGGACAAGTCCTCAGACAGAATAGAAGAGCTGATTTTTTTTTTCATCCTCTAGAAGAGACCTCCAG
>VZTF01007001.1:677857-709617 GCA_013397755.1 Cnemophilus loriae | reverse complement strand
GATGGTCAAAATATAAATATGGGGAGACCTGGCAGATCGATTACATCTCACTCCTGCAAATCTGCCAGAGTAAGCACTACGTGCTGACAATGATGTAAAGAACGACTGGATGGCTGGAGATGTACCCTGTGCCTCACACCACTGCCTGGAACACCATCTTGGGCCTTGAAAAGCAGGTCCTGTAGTGACATGGCACCCCAGAAAGAACTGACTTGGACAACGGGACTCATTTCAAAAATAGACTTGTAAACCCCATAGCCAGAGAGCACAGGGTTGAGTGGGTACCATATTCCCTGTCGCGCACCAGCCTCTGGGAAAATTGAACAGTACAATGGACTGTTAAAAACCATACTGAAATCAATGGGTGGTTGGACCTTCAAACCTTGGGATCTACATTTAGCAAAGGCCTCCTGGTTGTTTAACACCTGAGACTCTACCAGTCAAGCTGGCCCTGCCCAATTGAAACCTCCACATGCTGTAGAAAGGAGTCAAGTGCCTGCGGTGCACATTAGGAATGCGTCGGTTTAGTCCTGCTTCAAGCAAAGGCAAACCGACCGTGGGGTTGTTGTTGCTCAAGCATTTGGGTGCACTTGGTGTCTAATGCAGATGGATGGGGAAACACGATGTGTACCTGAAGGGGATTTGATTTTTGAGTGAGAACAGCCTGTAATGTCAAACTGTGTATTTACTGTTGGTTGCTGAGTGACACTGGCACTGTGTGCCGTAACTACCCCGGACAGTGAGCATGGACTGCTCCAGATACACCAGTCATGAGCTCGTGATGCAGCTTGCAACCACCTGGCAGCACACCAGCCCTCCTGGCCTGGAAGACATCTAGGGCAGACAGAACCCACAGTCATGGACTCAATGAACTCAACAGACACCTTGGAGGGACGACCATTGACAATGGAAATGGTACCTATGCTTGTGTATATTTTTTAGTGTATATATCTTTGTATATACTTGGAAGGTATAGGATCTGGGTATGACATAGATAGTATAGAATGAGAGGATATTGCCCTAGTTCGACCAAGGATGTGCAAGGGCATGTGGGCCTGTCTAGGTTGTTATTCTGTACCACTGAAATCCTTGCTGGCAGGTGGAAGTCAGGGAGTCTCACTTCCCAGATGAAGAGGTCATGGCTTCTGGTGGAGGAAAACGGGGGCAGTGCAGAGGTTCAGCAGCCATTTTCTCCCCTTCTGGGGGAGCGTGTGGCTAGTGGAGCGGTGGGTTGGTGCTGATCCCGACTGGAGGATTTGTCTGCCGTTGTGTCTGCCATTCTTTGACTGTCTTGGGGAGAAAAAGTGTAGGTGTGGAAAGTTTGTGTGCCATTATCTTTCATTGTCTCAGGCTTGTGGGAAAAAACGTGGTGGAGGGAGCAGTGGGGTGGCACCACCTGCGGAGGCGGTGCGTCGCACTCAGTGAGCATTTTGCGTGTAATCAGCCTCTCTTATACACTGTTACTGTTTGCTTTTTTATCTCATTGCTGTTTCCAGTAAATTGTTATCTCAACCCATAATTTCTGCCTTTTGTTTCTCTCACCTGAGAGAGGGGCTGGGGGAGAGGGGAGCAGCTTAACTTCCAGGTGGGCTTAAACCACAACACCTTTCCAAAATCAGACCTTGAAAAGGTTAGTGTCAGTTTCATGTTTTACCCCTAAACTTGCAGTTGTGATCGTTTTTCTTGTGCTTTCCTTGGTATCTAAGCACTGCTCGCCTGCAGTCTTTTGCTGTAAGCTGCCTGTTTCATATTGAAGGACAAACACACACACACACACACACACACACAGAGATACACTCATATTAGCTTTGCCTATTACTTTTCTTTAAAGGAAAAATAATAGACCTCCATATCCATTTCCATTATCCTGCTTCAATTATCTGCATAATGCATTTTCAAAGCTGCAACTTCATACTTTCTCCTTTGGTGGCTTTCATTCTAAGGGACCTCTTTGTAAATATATCCGAAACTACTTTATTGTGCTTTAACGTATAATAAAATATCAGCCGTGTTTGCCTTTCTGCTGTGCTGAGACTACAGCCCATCATTCCAGCCCATACCATCTCATCCTTTAATTGTACTTGCCCACTTTGTCTTGTGTTAGGCTTTTCTATTTGGCTGTCTTTAAGATTCTTTGATTTTGGGGAGGGGATTTGTACAGCGTAAAACATAATACGGCATAATAGTCTTTGGATAATTTTCGTAGGTGCTACGTTGTTACAAATAATACAGAATAAGATTTCCTTCATATCAAAATACTCTCGTTATGTTATCTTTAAGGTCAATGAAGAATTGGTACCATTGAAGTAAAGTTCTCTTAGCTGTCTCACAAGGGTGCTTGGCAACTTTCAGGAACATGCTTTTTTTCATCAGAAGAGTCTGTATGGTGATTTTTTTGCCCCCCCCCCCGCCCCTTTTTTCTTCTAAGACAAATAAATTGTTATTTTAGCAAAGAATTTTAATACATTATGGAGATGAGTAGCATGTTATGAATATCTTGAATATGGAGCAGACTATTACAGTAAAGCTCAGAAAATGAGAACCCACCCGCCAAACTTGTTTTTATTTAAAGCTTGCTCATCATGTGTTTTCTTAGTTCATAAAATTTGTTCCAAATTTTCTCTTACAGGTAAAAGTGACCCGTTTTGTGTAGTTGAATTGAACAATGACAGACTGCTGACTCATACTGTCTACAAGAACCTCAATCCAGAATGGAACAAAATCTTTACATTGTAGGTGTTTGGATTTAGCTGGGGGCAACGGATGGGCAGTGGGTTTTGGGTAGTTTTTTGGAGGTGAGGGTGTTGGACAGAGAACAAAAATACTTATTGGTAGTTCTAATGAAGAATAGTGATGACATACTGATATTTCTAAATTAAACATCCAAATACGTTTTGAGGATTAAAAACATGAAAAAAATTAGAGAAGCGATATCATTTTAAACTTAAAAATGCCAGATCTGTTTCTTGGAACCAGGTATGAGTAATGCTATGCACACCAAAATCCTGTTAGGGTGAGCAAGAGTTTCAAGGGCCAAATCTGGTGTGATGAATTCGCTCCTGAAGTTTTGAGTGGGGAAGAAAAGATACTGTGATTATGACCTCCATTAAAATGTGGTTGTTAACTGCAAAAAACTTTAGATAACTACATAAAGTTAGAAATTCTACATGCATTTATACTTCTCTGAATTATGATTAAATACTTTCCACTTCTTGTTTCCATTTACCTTGTGCACTTCTCACAGTCTAGTATCACACTAGTAACAATCCAGCTTTTGAGTAAAATGCAGTCTAAAACAGTTTATTGGGAAGTGATGTGATTGGTTCTTTTATCCTTCTGTTATTTTGAAGACAGTTAAAGGCTTTGACAAAATAGAAGAAAAGTCTTCCGCAGACAAAACGTCCTTGTTGTTTGCCTTGCTCAATTGCCTTTTTTTCCTCCTTTCTCTCTATCTGACTGTAATGTGACACCAATGAGTAGAAAAAACTGTTCATTGCGGGTCTCACGGCTGCTCAAATCAGTAACAATCCTCTGCAAAAACAGTAGAAGCTTTAGCTTTGTGTACACTTACTTCACTTTATTGTACATGTAAATGCTATATTTTGCCCCTAATCTCAAAAGTCAGTGTGATTTTAATTTTTGCTTTCCCCTCTAGATTTGTCGTTCATATATTTAGCGTCCACAGGTTTTCTTGATTTGCGGTGAGCTCTCAGAAATGAATTCAGGGCAAAAGAAAAAAATCTCACAGTAGTTGTACTTTTCAACAGCTCATTATCGTAGTTCTCATTTCTGTATCTGCAAAACCATGCTAAATTGTTCATTAATATATTTTTAATTATTTGCTAATAGAGCCAATAACTAATCATCCTCTACTTCTCAACAGTGTTCTCTGCACAAGGAATTGCCTGGATTTGTAGAGGACAAAAGACTAATCAGAAATAGAACAGAAAACCTCTAAAGGCTTTCAAGGCCTTCCTTCTATGTACATTTGCATTTATCCTCAGACTTCTTAATTAATTTTTGGGCTAGCAGTCCTTCATCTGGAGGACTATATTTTACTGAAGTTAAACTGCTTTGCTTGAATTTGTATTTCCTGGATCAGCCATTCAGTCAAACATGAGTTCTATCAAATAATTTTTTTATTCAAATAAGGAATATGAATTTTACACCCAAAAGTTCACAATGTACAGTGACATTTCCTGTACATGGCAGTGGAGTGTTTAATAGCTTGCAGTATTTTTTCCTCAGTTGTACCTGAGAGATGCATTGTTCCATATTGTTTGTTCTTTATTTGCTGTAATTTGTTGTATATTTGTAATTAAATGAGGATTTCAGAAACAAAGAACTTGTTCTTAGTGCAAGGATATGCTCTTGTAGCTTGTAATTATTTCCATTTACAAACCTACAGGTTTCACAGTGTTTGCAGTAAGAATTGCCACAAGGGTAGCGGTGTCTAAGAGTAGCTTTTCAAAGCTCTCAGTTCTTCTGCTTGTGGCTGTAAATCACCCAGTGCTGCTCCTTGCAGGTCATGCAGTGCAAACCCCAGGTAGGAGATTTAAAGCAACATCCTTCAGAAAACTTCTGCTGGAAAAGCCTTGCAGAGAGAGAGAGAAAGTGATAACTGCAGCCCTTAGGAAGTATTTTGGTTATAAAGAGCCTTGCATAGAGAGAGAGAATAATCACTGCAGCCCTTAGAAAGCGTTTTGTTTATATGCAGAGATGTCTCATTTACTTAAGTTCAGTTCTCCTCCATGGCTTGGAAAAACAGATAGATATCTGTGCTAACCTTTTACAGTTTTGTCCTTGGTACCCGCTGGTGTAAGTGACTTCTTTCTTCTGTGTGTACTTCTCTCTTTGTAGCAATATAAAGGACATCCACTCAGTGCTTGAAGTGACAGTTTACGACGAAGACCGCGATCGAAGCGCTGACTTTCTAGGCAAAGTTGCTATACCATTGCTGTCTGTAAGCTTCATTCACCTGACATACTTCTCTGAATTTTTCCTGCTGAAGGGGGGAAAGAGAAAAAAAAAGAAAAAAAAAAATTTCAGCTCTGAGTCTGTCATTTCTCAACCAAGGTCTGTAATAAGAACACTAAAATTTTAACATACTCTATTCACGGCCATGTTGAATCCCATGATAGTTAATTTTTCCTGACAGACTCGGTCCTGGTAATGAACAGGTACTTGTCAGACTTGCCACAGTTGTTTTGGGTTCTCTGTCAGTTTCAGCAGCTGGGGGTCAGGGGTCACCGGGGGGGTGTATTCAGCAGAGACCGCGAGACAGACGGCTGTCATGTCCTTTTCCTGCAGATTCAAAATGGTGAACAGAAAGCCTACGTCTTGAAAAACAAGCAGCTGACAGGGCCAACAAAGGGGGTCATCTATCTTGAAATAGATGTGATTTTTAATGCTGTAAGTCTTAACTTTGAGTTTTTTTGTACTGCTAAAGAGTTCAGTTTCATGAAAGCTTTTGTTCCTGATTTGTAGAGAATTTCTGTCATTCCTCATTTTCTCTAAGCCTTGATGTATACTACAGAATACTCTTCTGCCACTGCTTGGCACACCCACTCTTTTTGTTGTTGCTGCTGCTGCTGCTATTGCTGCTAATGTACAGAGCAGCAACTCTTGTCTCTGTGTATGCATATGTGTCCCGAGCTTGGCAGCCATGACTTTGAAACTTGGTAAATTTTGCGAATTGAAGCCTGTGTTATTAGTAAGGAGCAAGTAAACTTGGAATACTGACACGCATTTTAATGCATAGGTGAAAGCCAGCATACGAACCTTAATGCCCAAAGAACAGAAGTACATTGAAGAGGAAGACAGACTGTCTAAACAGGTAAAGAGTAAGGAAACACTAATCCCTTCTAAAATCCTTAATATCAAGTGTGCACATTCAAATATCTGGTATCATACTGCTGAGAGTAAAGAATAACATTTTCATTGCATGTTTACAAAAGAATATGATAGGTTGAGAAGTCAGAAACAAAATACATGGGTTTAATGTGTCTCCTCTATAAATTGCTGCCTAATTTCCATGAAATACATGAATAAGAACACAGTTGAAACCATCAGGTTTCACACATATCAGGTTATTGCACAGGTGCATGTAAAATGAGTCTTGCATAAATTTTTGCTGTTAACTTTGACCCAAAAGTTCTCCATTTGTTGCAGGGTAAAGAGTCAGCATTCTTTTAGCCAAATTTCAAACAAGTTACTTGAGTAAGGTTTGAATCAAAGGTGAAAGCAGACTAAAACTCTTTGGAATCCCAGGAACAGGAAATGTCTCGACTCTTTTCTCTGGATATTTTTGCTGCACACAATTTTAATGCTTTGGTAGAAAATTATTTGAACACACATACTTTTCTGCCCTTGAGCTACTTTGGACTCAGTTTTTCGTGTTCCACAAATGTTGTATTCTATATAGAGAGAATTGGTTGAACTATGGGAATAAGATTTTTGTTGTTTTCAGTGAAAAGTCAAAGGCCTCAGAACAGTTTTCTTGATTTCTGAAAGCTTGTAGACTTGAGCATGGTTTAAATTACTTGCTGCATTAATTTTATATCAGTTTATGATAAAACTTTAAATGTTTAAAAAAAAAATCAGAAGGCAAAATATTTCTTTATTTGCAGTTTTGAGTAATGCAGTTACTAAAGCTGCATTTTGCACTGCTATTCCAGCAAAGAGACTACAAAGCCTTTTACTCAACGTTTGTTCTTCTTCCCACTTTCATAAAAGAAAATGGCATTATGACTTTTGCAGATAGAAGGAGGAGAGATCATTTTCTATGCAACTCAGTACACAAATCATTCACTGGTTTGTTCACTTTTTGTGGTGAAGTGTGTTGCCGTTTTAGAGGATTTAAGTACATTTTCCTGAATCAAAACTTAGAGCTGTTATGTCTTACATATATGTAATTTGAAAGTATGCAGATTACTTTTTTAAATACTTAAAACAATGCTTTCAAAACACATCACAGCAGACGAATTTGTCAGAAATGTTAAACAGTGCAGATATCTTAATTATATTAGAGCAGTAATGTTGCATGGTTTCAGATTCATGTCCTGCAGCATCTTTCTATTAAAAAAGGCCAACAGTTGTTAAGAAAGGCTTAATGAAACTGAAATCTAATTAACAAAATAATTTGTGAAATTTTGCAAGTGGCTTTATAATGCTGAACAATTTTTGTAACATCTAGAATTAAATTCAACAAATACCAATTGACACAATTAACAAATTCTCTCTCTTTCAAGTCTCAGATTTTAAACTAACTCGCTCAATTTGTGAGCTAGAGAGCTTAATATATTCTCAGCCTTCACCCAAATTGAGAATGACAGTATTGTTAGCACGAGCCTCTCCTGAAACTTTCTGGGATTTTGAAATATTTTCATGCTTTGATCTTTTAAACAGCTACTGTTAAGAAACTTTATCCGGATGAAGCATTGTATCATGGCGCTCGTTACTGCTGTCTGCTATATTAGCAGTTGTTTTGACTGGGATTCTCCACCAAGAAGTCTAGCTGCTTTTTTGGTATGATCTTCTTTATACTATTTCTAATCATCCCACTGTGTTTGTGCTCTAGACTGAGAGACAATACTGTGTAGATTGGTGGTTTCTTTTTAATTTATTCAAAAGTTTGCATTATGGTGATACCATAAGTCATGTTTATTCAGTTTTTTAAAAAAGCAATTAAGTTTAAAATATCACACAAACAAGATAGAATGAGGTTTTTAAAATTTATAATTGTATATTTATAGTATAAATTTAATTGATTATATAAGTTACAAGCAGGTGATCCAAATCAAAACAGAGTCAGTGAACTATGGGTAATATATTTTAAGCTTCTCACAGATTACTTCCATTAAATTTTGTTTGGTCCCCTTGGATATTGAGTAATGACTCTTAAAGTATTTTTGATTATTAATTATTCAAAAGTGGTGTTCCTAGATAAAAAAATCCACCAAAATAAAACAAACTCAACTTTAAAACCATAAATGCAAACAAACTAGTAGATTTTAGAAAGCAAGCTCTGATCATAGTTTTTAGTGAATGGTTTTTAGTGAATTCAATTTTAGCTATGTAAACGAAACTGCTGTTTCTTCATGAACGTTATCTTCATTGGAATTAACCTTTATTTTTCTGTTAAATTTTGAAAATTCCAAGCACAATTGTAGATTGCATTGTGTTACCCAGATAAATACCTCTTTATTTTTAAAATCATAAGAGCTACAAACAAGGCCAGATTCCCCATTTATTTTTTCATTAGTCAGTCCCACCAGGAGTAAAATTGCATGCATGGAAATACTTTCTGGAATATCTAAGTTTATTAAATTGCCTGAAATACTGAGATTAGGAGCCTCTCCACCATGGTTATGAACAGGGAATGGTTTTGGTATAACTTTGAATAATTATAGACATCATCTGGTGACAGTACTTTTTACTTGAGTGCCTGAAGGTCAGGTGCCTCAAATTTGGAGAAATCAAAGCAGGCATTGGAGCTGGCTGTGCAGCAAAATGGAGTAGTTGGGTGTGTCACTAAGTCATGCTGTTTCACAGGAAGTTTCCTCTAGCAGGGCTCCATTTGTACTGTGTTTCTTGTTAAACCACCTTGTGCCTGCCAAGGATGCCAGCACCCTGTCAGTCCTTGGTTGCCATGTTTGTTGGGAGTACAGAAGATACATGTACTAGTCAAAGAGCCAGGGGGCTGTACTTTTACTGATGTCTGTAGTAATGGCAGCATGTGCAAAGATTAAGTGTGCTTGCTACTGTTTACTGTAGAAAGGTGATCTATCGTCCCAGTTAAAAGTTGTCAACACTTCATAGGAAAGTGCAGGTTCCAACATAAAACTCAAATGTTTATATTGATATTACTGCTCCAGTTAGTAAGTATTCATCACTCTATTCATTCCATATCCATTTTAATATGGATATGGAACATCAGTTGTTGCCAGTGGAAGAAAGGAAAATGGAAAGACGTCCCATTCTTTGGGCAAATTAAATTTTTTTTTTCCCATGGCGCACTGCTGTGGCCATGGAAGAAGTTGTGATGCTGTTAAACTGTAATTGTTTCTGATCATAGAAAAAAAAAATCAGTGTCATAATAAGTAGTAGTACGTAAAAAAGATAATTTGATTAGGGAGGTCAATAATCATTATATGTTATTATTATAGTTACAGTGTATTGCAGTAGAAACATGTTCCTGATTATATTTTTGCATATATATTCATATTTTTCACACCTATCTATATAGAGAGACATATATATCAAAAATCTGGTTTTCTTGGTTTTCTTACAGTATTTGTTTTGCTATGTAGGTGTTGCAGTAGATTTTTCTGTTTACATCAGTGCTGTGATTGTACAGATGTATTCCTGTTCTGCATCCAAAATGCATCCTGTGCTTTTCAATCTGATGTTATTCTCTCCAAGGATCAAATCATTCCTCTGTCAGGCAAAAGAAGTTTTTGCTGTCCAAGTCAAATATACATGAATTTTTATCATGATTATAAACTTTGGGTTTAGATGGTTTTTGGGCTTTCATAGCTCTTGAAATCTCGAGAGTGATCCTGTTGCTTGTGTTATGATGAATTATACTTGCACTAAGGTTACATTTGAATTTAATAGAGTGTATAAAATAAATGTACCTATATGTTTCATTTTCTCTTCACTATTACACAAATTATATCTCCTCTTGAAGTTGTCTCCTAGAGGTTAGAAAATGTCACAGTGAAATGTCAGTGCCAGAAAGGAAATGAGAACCAGGCTGTTCTGGAGGTTTTCAGCTCTTAAGGCAGACTAATAAGCAACGTACGAGAAGTAAAGTTTAAAACTAACCATTTCTTCTATCCTGTTGGACTTGAATATATGCCGTGATGGGTACATCCTGATACAGAGTTACAGTCATTTCACGTAAGTTGCATATGTAGGGGTTGATTTTTTGTATCTCCCAATGCCCCAGGTCCTTGGCATTACAATTATGGATACTTTTTTCTAGTACCTTACCGTGTGGCTTTTCTTGCTGATGGAGATTCGCAGGACCACAGGGGAAGAAATTCTGGCAGAGTAGCTCAATTTTCAAAAATGTAATTGCTAAGATAGATCAGGAAAAGAGAACTACTCTTGGAAACCTACAGAAAACCTTGTTTAAATGTTAACTATAATAAGCTACAGTTACCTGCTTTATATGCTTTGTGCACTCTTCATTGCAGTTCTTTCTGAAGTTGTTCTCCTTGGAGAGTCACACTGTTAGCCACCAAGGCTAAGAGTGTTCGTTGAAAGGGCTTGCTGATTATTTATACTCCTGAGCTTAGCTGTCTCAAACTTTTACATTATTTGGGACATTTTAGGTATGGAAATGCTGTATTAAAGTTTTAGGATGATTCTTTCTAAAATCTGTCCGAAGGCATCAGCTCAATGACTAGTGTTGCCTATGCTGTTCATAGAGATACAGAAACTTCAAGTTAAGTTTTCAATGTTCTAGATTATGCATTTTCTCAACTAAACAGTATTTTACCTGTTTCTGTTAGACTTCATAAGCTCATCACCTTCACCTTTGTCTGAATAACTGAGGATTTTCACTCCATTTCTTTTTTCTATGCTTTGGTAATTCACAGCAGAAGAAAAATTCCTACATATATATATATATGTATATATTTATTCATGCTAATATAACTGTGATGTATTAATAGCTGTTATTTTTTACATAAAGATATTAATAAATAGCTCATGAACTAGCACAGGTTGATCTGGCTAGCGTATGGCTTTGTCTTAGAGCAATTGGAAAATTCTTTATTCTCTCCTGCTTTTTTGTATTTATTTCCTGTTAAATAAAGGAAGTGTATAGCAATGATACTAAGTTAATATTTCAGTTCCAGAACAGCTTTATTATATCACATGTCTAGAGGCTGATCAAGAATGTGTTATGTACTTCTGTTTATGCTTCTTAAGAACCTAAATACAATGGGAAAAAACAGAATATGTAGAGAGCCTTTGCCATAAGATCACATATTTTTCTCTGTTTAAAACAGACCTTTGCAGTATTTAGCAGTTAATTTTTTTTCATTTGGCAATTAATATGGTACGTTTCAGGCAGAAGAACTTTACTAAAGTATGCAAAAGTGGATGTTTTTTCTTCAGATTAATCCACTGTGGGCCCTGAAATGTCTGCTAAATTTGGCCTAATTTCCATCAGCTTCTTGACCAGATATTTGTGGTCTTACAGATATCAGTGGGTGCAATATGAGGGGAAAAAGGTGTGTATTCTTTTTTTCCAATACTAGCATTTCTCACTGTAATGAGCAGAAAAATAATTGGACAATGGAGGTATCAGTGAAAAGACACACCTCAGTGTGAGTCAGTGAATTATTTTTTGGGACAAACTTTAATCTTGAAATGTGATTGTAGATAATTTGTGCTACCATCTGTCCATTTGGAATTCTTTTAGCCATTTTAGTCATTATACAGTAAGTACTGCTGTGTTTAACATTAACATTTGATACACATTTAATTTCTGTACTGCTCTGTGGTCCTTAGGGAGCTTTACTCTGGTGCTACATGAGAGAGACAAAGTATTGATCAGTTAACATTTCAGCTATATATGTTGCAAAATTAATGAAAATGCCAGACAAAAATGTCAGAGTGCAGGAAAAGGTAAAATTTAAATTTGGTAGTTTAATGAAAAGTTTAAGATGCGCATTATCAAAAATATCCCCTTGCCTTTAAAGTACTTTTTATAACTGAGTAACTAAAGAGAACCACATATTTTACTTAGAGGAACACTAAACATGAAATATGAGGGAATATATAATCTTCAAAGTGTTTGGTATCCCAAAATGGCCTCAG
The DNA here is from genome assembly GCA_013397755.1 of Cnemophilus loriae. Classification (NCBI taxonomy): domain Eukaryota; kingdom Metazoa; phylum Chordata; class Aves; order Passeriformes; family Corvidae; genus Cnemophilus; species Cnemophilus loriae. The sequence continues at coordinate 697,782 of VZTF01007001.1, read as the reverse complement.
TAAAATACTTAATTGCCTACTTGAACATTTAACTGTTACTCATAAAATAAACTTATTTTATTTCTCACTTGGAAGCAGAGTGCCCTCACCTGATGAACACATGTTAGCCTCAAATTAAAGCTTCTTATGAACACATTCTCCTATTCCTATTCTTATTCCTTTCATTCATTCTATGTGTACATGCATGCCCAGAGAAAATACTTTTCTTTCTTTCTCAGCCTCTCAAATATTGATAAAATGACTCTCCCTGCATCCAAGTCATTTGTCAGGTCTAGCTCACCTTCACTTTGTCTTCTAACATTACAGAATTCATGTGTGAAAATGACATAATAGTGTCCCTAGCTTTTGATTAAGTGTTAGTTCTCTTGCACGTACACCATTTAGTTGTGGAGGTGTCACATTAATTAATTGAAAAGGAAACAGGATTTAAAAGACCTGGTTCCTGGAAGGAAATGAGACAGTAAAGCAATTTGGTCAATTTGCTGAGTTTTTCCCTAATAAAAAGGGAAACAATCACTACTGTGTATTTTGGAAGCAATGTTCACTCAAAGATGAAAGAGAAAGATTATGTTTCCAGAGAGACTTTATATGATACTGTCAGGGGTTGGAATGTATTTGTCCTAATTATTACATATTTCCTGTAATTGTAAGAGAATCAGAATTTTCAGATATATTAAAAAACTTGTGGATGTTCCCATAGTAGATACCGTTATTGAGGATGCAGCCTTCAAATAGTTTTTTTGCTAAACCTGGACAAAATGTATCATCACATTATCTTTGCCACCTCTTGTCCAAAATTTGAAATTTGAGTAAGTACTGGTAAGGTAGTTGCAAAAGCTTTTTTTATCTCCCAAAAAAAGCCTTTCCAAAAATTGTTGTTGCTGTCAACACTGCCTGTTCTCAAAAGAGAGATTTGCAGAGTGACATGGCAATGGCAAGGCCATGAACAAGATTCATTTCTGATGCAGGTTACACACATGTGTAAGAGTCTTTCAGCTTTTTGTCATCTGTATCCTCACCAGCAGGTTAGAAAAAGAAGTGGACCAGACTGCTGTGGGGTTTGGTGGGGTTTTTTTCCACAGTAAAGCAGATGAAGAGAAAAGTGGTCTAAATTCTGTTTCCTCTTTCCTAATTTTCTGTATATGAGCAGAACTAATGTTGGACCTCTGCAAAATTCCAGTGGAATCTGAGCTTTTTACTACACTTAGCTATACTTTGTGCCAGGTTTTAGAAGGTGGAATACAACAGAGAAAAAAAGCAGAACCTGGTATATAAGACCAAAGAGATCCATTAGCTATTAATACTGAAAGAATATACCAGCACCAGCTATGATTAAAAAAACACCTCTTAACTATAACAAATGAGGAATGACACTGGTGTGGAAAAACTGATGTCATCAGTCCACTTCTTTTGTTTCACAAATTTTGTGTTTGCAAATTTGATACAAAAAAGTGCTGGGGAATATTTATATATGCAAAAGCCTCTTTTAGTGTTTTATTTTGTTTGTAAAAAGTCTCTTTCATTTGACTTCCTTCACAGAGTGAATGCATACTTGCTAAACCAGTTTAACAGTGAGGTTTGTTGCCCAAGCACAGACCTGTGCCGTTTTCAGTAATGTAGAGCATCCTGTGTGCTGTCCAGCTGCTGTCCCAGAAGAATATGTGTCTGTCTTAAGTTCTTTGTCATTTCTGCCATCACCATCCGGGTGACTGGGGTGCCCACCCAAGGGTGTCTAAAATGGCAGTAGCTCTACCTTTAAGCAGTTTAATTGCTCCCGTAGGTGTTTATTTTACCTGCATATATAGTTTAGGTACCTAACTAGGTGCTGTTCTGAGTTTCTTCATAATCTTAAGGCGTTAAATCTCAAAAATACCTATGCCGTGCCGGGAATTACTTTCCTTATTTTGTGATTTATCAAACAGGAATAGACAGCAGCATAAAGCAATGGTATCTCAAGTCTTAGAGTTTTCCTTCAATACTATACCATTTTTCCCATGTATTTTCCTTAGAAAGCTGAAGGTACTCTGCAAGTTTAACTACCAAATCTTTTTGAATTCTATTATAGCTTGATACACTGAAAAGTCTGATGCATGAAAATGTGGTTGATGAAAAATTGTGGAAGCTGACAAAAAACTATTATTTACTCTCCTGTATTTAGGATTACCTAAAAAGTTCTAAAAACAAGCGTAGATTTCCTGCTAAGGCAGTGCTGTGACTAGAAATCTGGGCAGCCAATTTGTGTGAGTTGCAGTCTTGCTCTGCAGTGTGTTTCTCATAACCCAAGGTAGGTACAAGGCAGTCCTCCACTCCCTGGTGTTACTGGAAGAGTTGCAGAGTGGACCATTGGGCCCCTAGAGAGCGCTTGCATTGTGTCACCAGTTCTTACTTGCACTCTCTTCTTCAGTGCATAAAAGTGTCCTGGATGAAAAACTTTGCACTTAAAGGAATTCAGACACCATTGATGCTGAATTACTAAGTAGCTTGGGTGTTCTAAGGTAGTTGTGTACCCTATCATCCTCAGATTCCCTGAGGTGCTATTTCACAGTCATTGCAGGAGATCTTGGCCATTTAAACTTCTATGACTTAGGTACTGCACATGACTGAGTTATAAGATATCTTACTTTTTCATCATCTTTTAATGGTGAGTACTATGAGAACCAACACATTATAAAATCATGTTACAAAGAGTGTTTTACTTCCTTTTTATTTTAGTAGCAATAGGTATTATAAGGTTTGTTTTGCGGTGAAAGAACTGTAGGACACACTGATTTCACTGGGCCATTCAGTAGTTAAAATAATATAACGTAATCATTTTGCCAAAATTTGCAGTGTAGTAACAAAAGAAGCAGATATGTTGTGTTTTGGTAAGAAAAGCCCAAGTAACGTAAATCAGACAGAGAAGCAATGTTTCAAATCTTTTGAAAATACAGTGTCCAAAAGGCTTAGAAAGGACAGCATATTCAGAAATTAAACTACTGGTTTCTTCCTATTGCTCCTTAAGGAACCTTCAGTGTACTTATCCCTGTAGAGTAGTTGTTTGTTTACTAGGTATGTCTCTGGTAGATGATAAGTGTCTAGGTAGAAGAATTAAGAAAAAAACCAGTTCCAGTGTGCTGGATTTTACTGGAGTGAAAACACTTTAGACAATTTTATAATGTTCCAAATATGCATAAGAAATATATTTCTCTTGCTTATATTGTTTAACTCACAATTATATCATTTCAGTTTTGGTAGCTGAATGGGAAATCCAGGCTGTTAACATAAAAAAGCCTTAGAGCGTATTTTTTGTCTACTAGTGTCACATATACTATATGACTAACAGTAGTCGCTTTTATTGATGATGTAAGTAAAGTCTCTAACGAAAAACAACCTGAAGTAATCATTGCAAAACTTACATGTGAAATTTTGTCCCTTTTTCCTAAAAGGGGAGTGTCTGTCACACATAGATTTATCCTATGTTTTTGGCAAAAGAGAGATGCTGCATGCTTCCCATTCCAAAAATGTTTGGTTTGGACGTGGAAAGGGTTTGAAAGCTTGTTTTGTTCTTGGAAATCCCTGGTGGGTGGTGATGCTGTTTGTGGTGATGATGATACCCCATGCGTGAGGTAGACTTCCAATGCAAGAAGCTTTGTTTCCAGTGGAACTCCACTGAGATATACGGAGGAAAGTCCTGTGAAGGCACTGGTTTTTACAATTGTTTTTTGTCAGAGTTAGGGAAATTTCCTTGTGACAGAGTGTGAAAAAGCCATAGCACTAGAAGTTATCCCTTGCTTGGGATAACAAGTCTGTGTACTGAGCAGACGGTCTTAATGTCAAGGTGACAAATCTCTGAAGTGTGACGTTACAGAAAAACACTTAAGAAGTTTACAAATGGTAAAAAATGGATATTTTTATCTTTTTTTAAAATTATGTTTGAGTTATATAGCAGTTCAGTAGCATAATTTTTATTGTATAGTTTCAGTCAAGGTTAATGAAGTTTCCGCACAGGTTGTTTTCCATCCCTGAAAAACTAGAGTTAAATCTATCTTTTCCGAAAAATGATGCTTTCCTGAACTACTTTTCTATGTGCTTTACCTCCATCCCTCCCAAGGCAACACCTGCAGATCTCGGTGACAAGGATGAATCATACAGATTACTATCCAGACAGAATGTTTTCTTAAATTTCTCGATTAAAGGCCAAATTTGTGATTGCAGTTTCGTGAAGAAAATGCTCTTGTAGCTTTAGCCACATCCGTGGTAAAGCCTGCATGTTTGCAGTGGCTTGTCTTGCACAGTAATTTCTTGTACTGGTCATGGCAATATAAAGAGGAGCAAAAACTGCCTCAGATATCATTTTAGTTAAGTGCCAAAGCAAGAAACAATATCGTCTACATAGTGTTTTAATACATGGAACACTTAAGAGTGTGGACAGAATGTTAAATTTTTATGAAGTGTCATGCTTAAGTGATTTAACTTTTGCATGAAAGAAGAATTTCAGTTGACCTTGAAGTAAAAAGCCTGTAAATGTCATAACCACTTGTTTGATGAAAGCAGCATTTTTTTATTTTTTATTTTTAGCTTACTTACTTTTCAAAAGAAAAAAAATAGGTGTTTATATCTGGAATTTGTTTAATACTTTGCAGTAAACAAGGTGACATAATTTTAAAAGGATCATTTATTTTGGGTTCAGTGGTAGATTGTATTTATTCCAGGGTAAGTATTAACACTTACCAGGAGAAATAACTGACGTTGTGACTCCAATTGTTACTGAAGAGAAAAAAAATAAATTAATAGCTATAAGCCAAATGGCTGCAGCTGATACTGAACAGACTTACAACTGTATGGCAGATCTGTGAGTTTGTACATTTCTATGAATAACGTTACAGTATTACCGTACCTCTGAAGTTACAAGAAACCAACTGCTTTCCAGAGATCATGGAGAACCCACTGATTTTCAAAAATAAAAAATTGACATAATTTAGTCTTATTTATTTGGGACTGACCACTACTCTCACAGCTGTTATTAGCACTGCAGAGTTATCTGTTAAAACCAGTATCAGGTAATTGGAACTTCTGGTATTTCCTTTCATTTCTCCTCAGTTCTTAAGTGCCCGGTGTCTGTTTAGCTGTTTTCGCTCTGTTTCTTTCTGGTGCTTATTTACAAGGCAGAGAAAAAGATCTCTTCCTTATCTCAGACCAGAAGGCACAGGCGCCTGCATTTGAATCTTTATTTTCCAATGACAAATTCTTCATTTTCCAGGGAAAGTGTGATTTTAAAATTGAAATCATCTAATTCTTTTGAAAATGAGTGATCAATAGGGATCCCTGTAAGGGATATCAATAATGTTTATTGAAGCATGTTTTCCTTAAAAAAGAAAGACTGAGTAATTTTTGCTTGGTATACAGTATTCTTTTTGCTCTTTTCTCTTAAGAAGAAATAATACCAGCAGATAATGTATTCCTTTAACATGAGTTAAATTTAAAAGCAGGTTTTTTTAATATTTGCCACCATATTAATTATTCCTTGCTTAAAGCACCACTGTTAGCAGAGGGATTCTCAGTTAATAAACACATCATAGCATTAGTATATAAAACACAATATACTTTTCCCAAGACAATGATTACCAGGATAAGACCACATTAACAGCACTTACTGCTTATTTGTTAAATGTGCTTGATTTTCGTCTGTTGGAAATAGCGTCATAATATTGTAGCAAGTAAACATGGAAATGTATTGGAGTGATTTATTTTACAGTAGAGGTAACTAACGCCTTGTTTGAGCTTTGTTTCTGTATTATATCACTCTCTTCATAGCACTGCAGCTTCACACCAGTCTGAATAAGGGTTTTAATCCTGAATATTAAGCTTCTTTAACACAACTCCAGTGAAACACATTAAAAAAAACTTATTTCTTCATCACAGTCTATTAGCTGGAACATTTGGAAAATAACTTCAGTGTGCTGGTAGGTCTTTATAATGTAGTATTTTCACATTCAAGAATTGCTTTGGCTGTGATTTATGGAGTTTTAACCTTTTAAGACATTTCTGCTTTGCTCCAAGGGTGCTTCAGGTTTTTATTAGTTACTTTGATTTCATCAGTATGAGCAAGATACATCTCTATAAATTACTGATTCACTGGAGCCTATTTCTTTGCATCAGAGTTGAGAGCTCTGTCAGCCCCATCCAAGAGATGGTGGGGCAGTCTGGAGTTACCTACCACAGCCTGGGCTGCCCACCCAGGTCAGGCACCCTTCCGCCCCTCCACCGGAGCACCTGCACACCTGCAAACTGAGCCATGTCCCATTCAGCCCTGCAAGAACAGCTCTATTGTTGCATTTTCTGAGGGAAAATTATTCCAGTTCCACTTCTGAATTAAAAGCAAGGCTGTTATTACTCAAGGGATGTTAGGCCTCACTGCTTTTTTGAGAAAACAAATTTGCTGTAACTTTATATGTAATTTAGTACCACTTGGGTGCAAATAGAGGCTACATTGTATAGAATCTGAGGCAGAAGTAAGGGTTTGTTAAAGCCATAAAATGGTTGAGTAATCATTGTATATCCAAAAGCAGCCGTATCAAAGTCATAGGTTAAGTAAAATAAAGAAAGAAAGAAAAAAAAAACCAACCCAAACCCCGCACAATAAACAATAACCAAAAAAAAAAAGAAAAAAAGAAAACCAACCAACCAAACAAAAAAACCCCAAAAAACCCCCGAAAAACCTCAAGAAAATACATTCATTATAGCTTTACCATTAACCATCTCTTTTGAACCTGCTTCAAACATAGTGTTAAAGAAGTAAGCTTTCTATCTACATGGAGAATATAGCAAAATTTGAGTTTTCCCAGAGATTAATGTACATTTGCCTTGACCAACAGCCTGCCCAGAGAATAGTCATGGTAAAGGCTGCTCAGCTCTTTTTCTGCAAGTTTTTGGTTTGGTTTAGTTTTGCTTTCTCACAGTAAATGTAGCAGAGCTTTGCTGTTCTCAAGTGCCACCTTCTTGAAGAGTATGGTGTCAAAATGCTTAAATAATGTTTCCCTTTTGTTAGTTGATTCATGAATGTCAGGATTTCGTAGGAAGAAATAATACCGCTTAAAACCTCAGTCCTGTATGCAGAGCCCTTGCAAATGATGCTGTTGAGGCCAATCTAAATCAGTCAAGTATTTTATTCCATCAAAGTTCATTTTTACAACTGTGTGCTTGTTCGTTGCCTTGCATCCTGGTTAGGCAGCAAACGTGCAAACTCTCTCTTTTCTTTTCTTTTCTTTTTTTTTTAAATATGAAAAAAACCTAGTTCGGTTGTAGGAGTTTGATCTTGCTGATAAGCAAAGTTGAAGTTAAGAACTTAATGTGGTTTCTAATCATCTGGCAGCTGTCATTAGTGAGTGACAATGCAGCTAATCCCCCCTTCCTCCCCACCCCGACACACAAGCCTACTCCTCCATTCTCCCAAAAGCAGCAGCAGCCACCTCCGGGCACACTCTCGGCTGAAGCTGGGAGCAGGGAGTATGTATCTGACCTGGGATCTGAACCTGGGAAACTCTGGTTAGTATGCTTCATTGTCTCCGGATCACTGCGCTCACCCTTCTGCTCCTTTACTTACAATGTCTGATATGTCTAATTTGAATTAAATTATTTTAATTAAATCATTCCACTGTTTCTCACAGTGCAAGACATTTAAGAGCTGTAGCTGGTGGTGTTATAAATCAGGTATCCCCCCCTTGATTGGACCAAAGTTAGGTAGCCAAAAATGACTGTGGATTCTGGCATAGGCAGAGCAAAAATTGTATGTGGTAACAGAGTCAGCACTTAAACTGGAACGGAGAGATACAGCGGTTACTTTTATAAGCATCAGAAGCATTCCTGCTAGTATTTTTCTCTCAGCATTGTGCCACAAGCAATGGGTTCACTGTCTGCAGGGAAGGCAAAAGGCTGAGAAGCGGGTTTGTGGTTTCTGGATGAAAATAAAGTTCATCTTGGTTTATCTCTGATTTGAGCAGTCCTGTCATTTGCCAGTCAGAGAGTGTAATGAATGTTAGGCTGCATCACCAGACAGAGTTTTCCATAGATAACTCCTCGACAGCTGATGACACTGCACTGTGGTACTCTGAGGCTTGTATTTATTTTATTTTCTGCAGACATCCATTCTTTCTTAGGTTCTTTCTATTAAAAATCCAAAAATTTGTCTCCCCCAAGATGTAGAGAAGAAAGTAAAGCCAAAACCCTGAAGAATTTCTAATGCAGGAGGAATGTTTTCAAACAGGGGATGCCTGTGCTCTAAAATGTGATTATTGACTAATTAAATTCTCTTGCCTACCTGGCAATGACAAATACGGCACTTGTCTGAGACTGCTGTAAGGTCTGGCCGGCATAACCAGCACCCCCAGTACCTCTGAAGTACAGGACTACCTGCTTGCTCTATGATGTATCTCATTTCTGCTGACTTTTGTTTTTTAGAACTGATAGTCAAATATAAAATATATATTGGTTAAAAAAAATGACAGATTATTTCTGGGTCACTTTCAGTGTTGTATGATAGGTTGCATTTTTTTAAGTTAATGCAGTTTAGCAATCATTTTAAGTTTCCCAGAATGAAAGAAAGAAGTGAGATACTGGATTCACAAACAAAAGCTTTATTGGTTTATGACAAGTAATCCGTCTTTTTGCTTTAGTATAGCATTCTACCCCAGATAATTTTTCATAATTGGTAATTCGTGAGTTATATATGTTATCTATTCTTTTATGGGCCTCTAAATAGTGAATGATGTCAAAAGTCATCAAGCATTCGTAAAGGACTTTTTTTATTTTACTTTTTCAGTTTTGATCAGTGTTCTGAAGAACTTTGTGAACACTTCAGGGAAAAGTACAAAGGAAAAATAATAGCCCTTTTCCTGAAAGGAACTTCGTGCAAATTCAGTTGCAGTAATTCAAAGAAGAAATTAATTTTAGAACATACATGAAGTACTATAGAAGGGTAAAAATGTTTAGTTAAGTCAGTTATGATTTGTCTAATCATGGTTAGGTTTTAAAAGTTGGAAATGCTTGTATTGCACATACATGCAGCAAAGTTAAGAATGATATTTGCATGTGACTGAATAGTTTTGAATTTTTCCCCATCAGAAATATTTTTGCAGTAATCCACAAGCCATTGTTTTCCTTTCATCATGAAGCTGGGAGTGTTTATAGACATCCCCACTCTTCGGAAGAATTTAATATTGGCTACGGGTTAAGAAAATCTAACAAGGGAGAAAAAATATCTTTGCATCTAAAATAATAGACGGCACCAAAATGGCATTACATTTTGATGCATTAGTTCGTCACAGGCAAGTTATTAATAAAAGGATTTGGGCATATCATTTAAAATTTAGTTATCATAATGAGAAGTCTAGTAGGAACTTTTCCCTTTACCACTATTTTTCCAGCTACCCATGAACATTACCACTAACTGCTCACAGACTTTCTGATTAAAAATTTGGAGAACAGAATAAAATATGAATAAATTCAATTATCGGCAAAGTCAACCCAAACTAATTTACAGACAACTATATAGGAGGCATTAAGTGTTTTAAAATGAGTTAAATATTAATTTCACAGTAAAGTTGTTATGAACATGCTGCCACAGCTTGTGTGGTTCTCTCTTCTACAGTCATTTAAATGTACTCTGAAGAGTTCAATTATAATGAGATATTTCTATTAAAAATTACTCAGGATTATCTCCATAAATAAAATAGAATTGAGCTTATTTAATTGTGATGTAATTATATTATATGTAGAACAATGTATATGTAGAATTACAAAATGTAAACTATTTTTTTACCCAATTTCTAAAAATAAAAGTAGGAATAGCTGATAGGCTTTGATCAGACCATTCTCGAAATTTCATCTGAAAATCATTAATAATTGGATATTTTGCACGATAATTTGAATCTGAAATCAGTAACAGTATCAATAGGATCTTGTCCTTAAGAGAGATTTTAGTAGTTTAAGAATAAAGCAAAAGATACATATCATTGCTGAACACTCTTTATGTCATTCTATGGCATATATCAGTACCACTGGTTCTTCTTTGTCATTATTTTTTATTTATTTTTAAGCTTATGTTGTGGTTTATTTCTTTGGAATAGGGTTTTTAGACAAGCTGGAATTAGCTACTAATGTATCCTAATTATTTCAGACAAGTGCTTTAAGGTAGATTATCTGTTCATCTGAGACAGTAAACGAAGGCACTTTTTCAGCCCATCAGATAATTGACTCTGAATGTCACAATTATTTGATACAACTAAAAATTTATGTGGACATCTACTCCCTAAAAGGAATTCAGAATTTGGACAAATGGACAGAACAGAAAATGTCATTTTAAAATTCATGCTTTTATAGCATGGCAGGGATTCTAAAATTTATGTAATTGTACTTGCGACAGGGTGCTGTCTTTTCGTCACTACAGATGTGAAAAATACAGCCTTTAAATACAGAACTGCTGAATTATATATCTGAAAGGAAAAATATTCTCAATTATTACTCTATTATATAATACAAAATGCGTTTAATAATATTTATCTTTTTATTTTCTATTTTTATACTACTTTTGAAACCATTCCCCCCTCAAAAATGGAAAAGAAAAAAGGATGTCAGAATTTTTTTGAAAGGCAGAATGTATTTGCTTTCAATTGCACTGCTTGCCTTAGTCTTAGCAGAAGGTAAATGCAAGAGAACACTGCTGCTACTGCTGTTATCATTGTGGGTTGGGTGTGTACTGCAGTGGTGTGTGCAAGGTGGTGGGCACACCTTTTGTTCCTAAAAGTTAACAAACAGAGCCTGTGCTTTTAAATTCATATCATTAAGTTCATTCAAATCAGTAGGAATATCCCCAGGAGTAAATCTACACATATGCATAAATATCTGCCGTATCTGATCTGATTGGGTACAAATGTGTAAAAGATGAAGAGGGAGAAAAAGCGTGCTCTTAGATTAAAGCACTTTCTCAAGCATTTTTCATTATCTCAGAAATACTGGATATGCTGTTGTTTTTAGGCAAGTGATTCTCAGTACAATAAAGTTGCACTGTATTGAATGAACCATTGTTTGTACAAGGGGTAAAGGATAGATACATGTTTAATAGGGTACAAATACTTCCTGTCTGGTGCTTAACTGTATTTGTAAGACCAAACATTAATTTTGATTTTCAAATGTGATCTTTTGATAGTTGTGGCCAAGTTTATTTGTCAATAAACATATGCCTGAAATATGTGTATCAGAAGAACACACAGCTTATTTAATGTTTGTTGATTAAAAGAGAAAGTTAGCCTTTTTTTTTTTTTATGGTACTGTAACTCATTTAAATAAAGAAACCCAGAAAAATACAGACAGCATTGTAAGATTTAGAATTAAATTGGGTTAACTGAAAATCTTTGATATTATGGATTTTTCAAAGTTTGGTAGAACATGTGTTCTTTAGCCTGAAATTAAGAGGTATTCAGTTTAGTGGTAGTGCTGGTTCTGTTCTATTTCCTCATAAAAATGGAAGCCTTTTTCCTAAGCTTCCCTGCATGTCATTCTCTGCTCAAGCCTGTAGGTAGCACCTTTGCATCACACAAAAATCATTGCCTTTCCTGAGAGACAATTACTGTTTAGGTGGGGAAGTCTTTACTTGTGCAGACCTCTAAATGTAGCTAGTACTATTTGCATAATTTCCAGACTTTGATGACAATATGTGATCTTAAAACAGCAGATCACTCTCATGACGTACCTCAGAGGTACAGTGTTCTTTCATAATTATTTGTTTTAATGTACTGTCCATCAGGTATTAATAAATGAGCATAATGCTGCATTTCTATTTCACATTTTCTTCTCCGTTCTGCAAATTACACGATGCTAGTGGTCTCTTTTATCTGCTGAGTAAGGTAAACTCTACGAATTTAACCAAACTCTGTTCATCCTTCTCCCTTTGGGCTTGATCCATCGCTTATAACAGCAACTAACCTTAGATGTGCTGGGTGCTGACTTGATGGTAAGAGAGTTTCACCAAAACCACTGCAATGCAGGATCAGGCTACCCCGCAGGAATACCAACCTTGCTGTCAGTGCTGGGGAGGTGACTCGTTAACAATGCTGCTATTACTTTCTTCTTCAGCTTCAATATGCAATATCAAAAAAATGTAACATAGACATTATTTTTAAATCTGAGGCTGTTCTGCAAAAATCTTTGGAGTTTAACATTTCTTTTTTCCCCCTCAAGTATATGCTTCGTAATATCACTGCTTCCATTTCTAGAACCCAGTGAGAGCGTATCATCTCTTAAAATGACAGTTTGTTTTCCTTTGGAGTTGCTCTTATGTCACAGAATGCAGAATGTCTCTAGGTTTATTATTTTTCTCCTAAGAGGTCATAACAAAGAAGGCCTGGTTATCTATCACCCTTACCCACGATCACAGTGTGCTGAATAAAACTGCTGACATTTATTTGATTCTACTAAGATTGTCCTTAATTTTAGCGAGAGTCAGTAAATAGGGTTTAAAAAGAAAAAAGTCATGCAAAGGTCTTATTAAGGTACAAGTTAATGGTTTTATCTGTATGCTGGACTGGGATATTTGAGAAGGGAACACTGAACGTCTGAGAGAGGCTCCCATGAGCAAGATGATTTTTAATCTTATTGTCTGAATGCTTGGTTGTGTATTAGAAGAAGCAAAGTGTGATGCAGGTGGGAGGGAACTAACCTTTGACACACTGTAGCAGCAGAAAAACATCAGAACTATCAGCATGGGAGTTTCCAGCCTTTCCCTTTCTCACTAGAATAGAAGGCATTTTTGTTGTGGATGAGAGAAGCACGGATTGAATTCCCACATGCACTGAGCCACTCTTTGTCTGGGTTGGGTTTTGTTTTGTTTTGTAAAATGNAAAAAAAAAAAAAAAACGGAAAGTATTTTTTATCGGTTGTTTTGCCCGGGCAAATGCTGCATGGTTAACAAGGAAAGCTGACTTGTTTCTGAAGGCTGTGCTCCAATTTGTCCTGCCAGTGGCCAAGTTAGAAAGGCACTTGCTGTCCATAGCAAATGCTCATATTTTAACTCACAAGGCAAAGGAGTCATTTCCCAGCTTGGGGCACCCAAGAAAAGCAGGACACCTAAGATGAGGACCACATCATGACTGACTGTTGTCAAAGCAAAGCATATACTTGTATAGACAGGAAAAGGAAAAATGTTACCGTGAGGAAAGGAGGCAACTCCATCTAATACACATTTGAAAATATCTTGGTTTAGTAATAGTTTATTTTTTTTACTCTCCCATTGCATCCTCACAGCAATACACAGCTCTACATCAGGTATTTTATATACAGATCATACACAGGTATAAATTTGTGTAGCAAGGAAAAATTAAAGGTGTACACAGGCATGGCTGGTACTTATTTTTCCTCTGTATTACTTTCTCTTTTTCTGTTCTCACTGTGTGGAAAAATAAAGCTACACTTATTTCCTACCTAAGCATGATAGGAAACTGCTTAACTGCTTGTCTGGAGGATGTGTTGTAAGTTATCTTTTCGAAATTTTTCATAGTTAGATAACAGTAGATAGAAATCTGTTGGATTCTGTGGCAGAAAGATTACAGAGAAATACACATATATTCTTCTACAGTAGATTCCCCCTAACTTTAAAGAAAATCTCAAGGGTATAAACAATTACCTTACGATAAACTTATGCTAAAACTGCCGTAGTGCAATTTTGTTCTTTTCTGTGCTATATTTCTGCTTTTTTTAGGTGAACTGATTGGTCTTTAAGAATTATTCGGAAGATAATACTATGTAGCTGTCATTGAGCACGTGGTATGGCAGTGCAAAACTTGCATTTCACAGATATCAATATCTTAAGAATAGTATCTTAAGAAAAACAGGCATTTTCAATGTTTGATGTAATTTAAAGTTTACCTGGTAATCTATTTTAAAATGTTCTGTTCCATGATGACATGCTACCAATTAGATCAAACTCCTTTTCAGTAAAGGGCAGACTCAGTACATGTGAATGTGTTTACCTGAAATATTCCTTCTCTTGGGGAAGAATATCTTTTATTATCAGGAAAGTCCACTGAGCAAAGAACATGCAATTTGTCACTGTCAAGACACAACATCAAATTTTCGAAGGAAAAAATGGGAATGGAATCATAAGTTTTCATGAGGTATTGTAGTCCTTCTTTTAATGTATTTTTCTTTTTGAGTTCTGACATGGATAAACATTATTGAAGTACTGTTTTAGGGGATTACTGGTATTACTTTGTTCTATGATGTGAAAAAGCCACAGCCGAATTCTGTTCTCATAAGGCTATTTTTACATCAAGATTTTGCCTGTGTTTGATTCTCCACTCACTTACACACTTTTTAATCAAATTTTAGGTATTTTGTTGATGAAGCTAGTTTGCTGGGGCAGACTGATAGTAGCGGAGAAAAGAATGACATGTTTCAGCAATGACACTTTGATTCAGTTGGTTGGATTCTAACAGGATCTTGAAGTCACTGCTTTCTGGATTCCTGTCATTGGGAAGGTGTGGCTGGGGTTCCACTACCATATGCATTTCTGTCATTTATGTTTATTGTCCCCACTAAGAAAGGGGCTTCCATTTCCTACTGTTGGGATGCTGTTGCCTGAAATGGTGTCATGAAATAAGGATTCAGGAGAAGACAACTGAAGAGGCTTACAGCCAGTTCTTTGTCATCTGAAATCGTTGATTATGGTGTGGTGGTTTTAGAGTGGGATGTAAACACTGGTTTTTGCTTTCTGTTGTGTATAGATACATGTATAGATATAGATATATACATAGATAGATAGCCAGATAGCTATTTATATATACTTATAAATAGCTGGATCCTATCCGGTTAATTTTGCCTTCATAAACAAAAGGTTTCTTTAACCCATCTGTATTGAGAAGTCTATTAAACCACTAAAATACTACCTACTAAAATATTCACCTGTTTGAAAAACAGCACGCAGATTGGCTTGGAAACATCAGAGATCTTGCAGGTTACTACAAGTTCTTATGTGAAAGGCTTTTCTTATACCACTGTGTCTTGTTTTAAAAGACAAATGTCAACCAAGGAAGTCGGAAACCTTTCTGGAACGGAAAGAAGACCCCTCCCTCCGAATTACTACAACTTTGAAAATCACGGGACTTCCAGGCAAAAATGTAAGAAATGAAATAACAGTTCCTTACTAGAAAATATCTACATAGAAGAGAACAGAGCAAACAACAGAACAAACAAGAACACAGTAACAGACGCTTCCCACGTGTTAAGCGCTGTTTTTCCGGGCTGGTGTAGTTATGACCAGGGCTGGCAGGGGGTGTTGGTGCCTCAGGCGAGGCAGAGGTGCTGCAGAGATGCTGCAGTGAGTCGCTCGGGCCCGGCATGGGCTCTCCGCGGCAAGCGTCGAACCTCCCCAGGGGCTATGCCGGCCTTTGACGAGAGGGAGGAGGGGGACGTGACTCCCCTGGCATTCACGCTTGCAGCCACCGGTCTTGGCACTACCAAGCAGCAGCAGGGAGAAGCAGAGAAAGCAGGCAGATTCGATCGGAGTGCTGAATTGCAACGTAGCAAAGTCCGGAGCCAAATACACAAAACTCCCGCAGATCGACCACTCTGCTCGATCCCCAGACTCCCCAGGCAGGTCAGCCCCAACACCTCTCGCGGCATTATGCTGCAGCTCCCAAAAAAAAAAAACCAAAAAAACCAAAAAACAAAAACCAGCAGGAAAGCCTACCCCCCAGCCAAAACTGCCAGAACCCAAAACGACTCCATTGGAATGCCAGAGGGTTACCTTGGCAGGTTTGCAAGTGCAATGTAAGCAGCCTGCCAGACCTCTCCATGCCTACACCTATTCCACCACTCACCATACCGCTCAGGCTTTACCCTCAGCCTGCTTAAAGGCAGGACAGGGGTGACTGCTGCTGGCTGTGTCTGCCCTTCTGGTCTGTCCGGAGCCTGAATGGCCATAATATGTTAGTTCCACTGCTGCACTATCCACCTTTCCCTCTGACTGCAGGTGGTGCTGCTGGGTAGCGTCCCTAACCCCTGCAGCAGGTTTCTGAGCAGCATCCCTTGTCTCTGGGGCAGATTTTGGGGTAGCTACCCAAGCCAAATTCGCCATCTCGCTAAGTGCTAAATGGGCCATATTGAATAAACTTAGCAAAAACATCAGCAAAAATATGGTATCCTTAGCATAGGGGGGAATTTAAACCCTTCAAAAGCTGTTGTGGTAGGCCTGAAAAAGTGGGTGAAAGACTGAGAGAAAATACCCGCCTGCATTCCTCCCCCAAAATAGGTATCATTATTAGAGAACTAGTACCTACTACCAGTAGTGAACAACTGGTAGTTAGCCACATGCACACAGTCCAAAAGAGCTTTACAAGCACTGAATTACTCACCCAACTGACCCATTCTACAAACTTGATAACAGTCACAATGGGTTTAGTTTTAGGGCCCATGTTTAGATAGTGATCCGCAAATGGAAAAAACATGAACGTGATCATCTGCCAACTGAACTGGGGTAAGCTGGACCATGATGATTCCTAATGAGGTTTCTATATCCAATATACAGATGGGTTACCCAAGAACTGTTATCCTCTTTTCACCCTTTCCTCTCGAGCTGCACATTGGGCACCAATTAATGTCTTGGTTTAAGAAACAAATGTCTACCAAGGAACCTTCCTGGAGTGGAAAGAAGACCCTTCCCTCTGAATTTCTGTAACTTTGGAAATTATGGGGCTTTCAAGCTAAAACGTAGAAAACAAGAATAATAGTTCTTTACTAGAATATATATGTATATAACAGAACAGAACAAACAAAAGGGATACCCCCTCCCCTCACTGGCTCCGTACTCAAGGTCACTCCTTGCAAGTCTTAAACATTCAGTAACAATCTTCAGGCCTGGGTGGTCTGGGATACTGTATCCTTATGAGTTCCCCAAGACACATGTGTATGTTGAAGAACACCCTTTTTATTTAAGGGGGCTTGGCAGTATTTAGATGTTTTTCACATTCTTATTCAGTAAGTAGTCTTGTTCTCCTCTGCCTTTACCAAAAATGCACATGGTATACTCACATTTGCTGGGGTCTCAAGCCTGAAGTCAATGCCAGGCTCCTTGTTTGTGCTGTTGGCAAGACAGCACTCAGTGCCAGATCCTGAGTGCAGTGTTGCTGAACCAAACAGAGATGCCTGGAGACTGGCTGTCACTGGCTCAAACTGTAGCCATGCCTCTGTAGCCATTCTTTTTTGAGCAAGGCAAAGTGCAGAAGTCAACACCGAGTACATTCCGAAAGTGCTACAGATACTACTTCAGTTTTCTTTGGATATATCTGTGGCCCCTTCTCAATATTCTTGGTTTGCAGTCTTGCTTAAACCTTTTGTGGGTGTGTGAGCCATCTTCAGCTGTTTTTTTTCCAATCATATCTATTTTATTACTCTTCAGTAGTATCTGTGAACTGTCCGTGAAATAACTAGACTCATGTTAGCAGGACAGAAATGTGTGAAATCTCTGGAGTAATTTCAGTTACTATTTAAGAGCAGTAAGGACTCATAAGACATGTAGCTGTGAACATCTGGTGATCTGCTTTCATGTCCTCCTTTTGATATGATGAATTATTTTCTTTGTGTTTGAGTGTCTGTGTGTGTTAAAAAAGTATAAGTTATGAAATGGCATCATGCTTTCTCTCATAACAAAAAAGATTGGAAGAAAAAGAGGATTGGTTTTGGGGAAAAGAGAAGAATGGGAAAGGAAAAAGAAAGACTTTGTTGCCTTATGCTAGATGGTTTCAGGTCAAGTTGTTTTCACACACAGATTATATAATTTTTTAAAATAAGAACCACGTGCAGTAATGCCTATCTGCTTCCTACCAGAATTTTAAGTCACAACAACTTCTACCTCATCAGCCAGCATTGCTGGTAAAAGCCACACTCTATTTACACAAGTTTACCCATTAGGTAAAAAAAAAATCTTGATTGTAACTTGAAGCAGAGGCTATTAGTAAAGACTTTGTCAAAAGCAGCTTCAAAATCAAGACAGGAACTGTACCTTTTGGTTATTTTTCATAAAAGAAGCATTAACATCTTTATGCTGCCTTGTTTTTCACTAGAAAGCTAAGCCATCAAATGAATCCAAGCCTGTTTATATCACACCTACTTTATCTTTTTTTTTCTTTCTTCTCTGTCTGAACATTTAAAAAGACCTTTCCTTCCCAAATCTAAGGCATGCAAGACCTAAATCAATCCTAAGTGGCTACTATTTCAAACAGTGTATGTATGGCTGTGTGCTAATTAGCCAAAATAGATTATTCCCTCAGGTGTGGCATAGTGTTTGTGGTAACTTTCAGTGTGCATAGTTGTGTTTATTTTCACATACTGAGGCAAATTCTCAGTATGTCTTCAAATTACCTCCTTGCGGGTGTTTTTTCCTGAGCGAATCCTGACAGACTCTCTCTGCCAGATATGCCCATCGTCAAGAGCGAGAGAACACTACACATGCAGGAACCTCTGTGCTTGGGGCTGTATGCAAATTTAATGCCCAGCTCATGTCTGTTTCTCTTATATGGATGCCAGACATTTTAAAATAACTTTTGCATTTCCCCATGGAAATCCCATTGTTTTACTGTATGGATATTAGCATATATGCGCATTTACTCTCTGTATGTGTTTGAGTATGATACTGGCAACACCTATACTTGTAAATAACTACGTGTTAGCCCTTTCTGTGTATTTGGATATAGTAAAAATGAGTGAGAAATCTTGTATCAAGAATGCAGTTGTCAAACAGCTCTTTATCAGAGATGTAGCTAGATCCCAGAGAGACTTATCAGATACTAAAAAACATGTAGGGTGGAAAATGTGATAAACAAGAAATTGACACTGAAAATAATTCTACAGCATTTGGGGTTTCATGAGAAAACCAAGTGCATAGGAAATTAGCTTTTGGTTTCTGATGTTTGAAGCAAATACAGGCAGAGTAAATGATATTCCAGCAATTGCATATAGAAGTTTCTCCAGATATGTCACAATTTTCATGACTGAGATGAATTCTCTCTGCTGCCACAAGTTTTGAAAGAGCTGAGAGTAGCTGAAGTGCTATTAGCTTTTTTCTGTTTCTTAAGGGCAGTAGCCATAGTGTGGGTACTTGGACACCAACATCTCTATGTAAGCACTGAAATAAAAATTGTCTTGGCTGGCAGGGGTGCAGCAGAGCATAACAGCATTCCCTCCCTTCTTCCTCTGTGTGTGCTTTTGTGTGTGCAGACATGCCTCTTTCTGAAAGGAATTACCCAAGGAGCAGATTGCATCCTTGTCCCAAATGGGACATGGGAGAGATGTACCTTTTCCCCAGTCTGCAAAATCAGCTTTCAGTTATGCTGGTTTGTATGTTTAAAGTCACGTTGTACAAAAGTCACTCTTTGGAAGAACTTTGAAGCAGAAATTCCAGAAATACGGATAGAGGTTTTAAAGATATTTTGATACAGGGAATTCGTACAGACAGTAAATACTATTTTACAATTTTTTTTACAAGAATTCTTTTTCTTTGGGTATCATGGTCTACCAGTATGCTGAAGTTGTGTTTCAGTAAATCTTTTCTTCTTCTCTACTAGTCATCATTCACAGTGCATTTCGGGGGCTTAAAAACCCATCATTATAGGCAAATTATTTTTTACTTTAGTGTACTACTAGAAAACTCATTCTGCTCCCTTTATTTCGGCTTGAGATGGGAATAACAATTTAATGTTAGTGGTGTGCAGAAGAAAAACAACCGAAAACACCCACCTACTTAAGTATTCAAAGACTGACATCAAAGTTCAGGGTCTGTAATACTAAAAGTATTCAGGTATAAAAGTACACATAGAAGTAAGTCAAACAATTGTCTTTTTATTCTTATAACCAAAATGGCTGTTTGTATGGAGAAATAAACCTACGTATAGATGCAAAAT
>VZTF01007001.1:633830-677809 GCA_013397755.1 Cnemophilus loriae | reverse complement strand
ACCTACGTATAGATGCAAAATATATATATATGTCTATATGTACATATATATATATATAAAAATATATATATAAAATAAAAATTTTATTTTTCTTTACCTTCTGACACTACCTGCTCTGGAATTATATTAAAGAAAATTAAAGAGAGTATCCCATAATTGATGTATATTCAATATAAGATGTTATACCTCAGCAAGTTTAATGTTATTTCACAAATAATGAACACTATGTAATAGCATTGAACAGTATGTGGTAAAGTGACAGGAATGAAGGAAGTAATATAATAATCTGGTAAGGTTTCAACACTGCCATTATTTTTGTAACTTCATGGGTTGAACAGTTTTAGAACATAAGGATGACATACGATTTTCCATAACATCCGTTGCTTCAGCACGTTTTTATATTTACTGGTGTTACTTCTATTTTTTGTTTCATGAGATGCCTTCCTTTGTTTCAGATTGTATTTCTTCTGTTACTTGTAAGGGACTGATTAATGTTAGAGTGAAAATGTCTCAGCATTGGATTTTATTCTGAACTGTTGTTCCAAAATCTGTTGTTTAAATGTACAAGTACTAGGAAACCTGCACATGCCTTGGCAGCGACAGCACATGCACATGTGCACATCAAGAACCTGTGACTGGTGCGGCGGGGAGGAGGGCAAAGAGGGGTTCTGTCTCCAGGCAGGCTCCCCCATCGAGGGGTGGAGAGGAGCTCTTCCTCCTGGAGGACTTCTCCAGGCAGCCTCCTGGGTGGAGAAAGCCTCTAAAACCTTTGTCACTGGGAGGACCTTTCCAGGCCACTCTCCCTGAGGGTGGAGAGAACTCCTTCCTGCTGCTAGGGGGAGCTTCTCCAGATGACCCAATGATTTCCTTGGACAGTCGCACCATGGGAGGGGCTGTGCAGGATACAAGAAATCATGGAGTGCATCACCTCAGCCCTGGGCCTTGCACTCTCTCGCTCGCCACAAGCGAGCCCGAACAGCGCATCACTCACTGAGCTTCTTGCCGCTCCTGGAGTTGGTTCCTTCATTTGCCTCTGCCTTTTCTGTCGCCGCTAATAAGGCCAATTTCCTTCTCCAAATCAATAAACTGCTCACAGGTGTAATATTGACCTCACTTATGTCTAATTTCACCCTAGGAATCTTAGGAATCCTCACTGGTCCTTACTCTGAAATGGGGCATTATCTTTTATACTGCTCTATGATAACTTGCTACAGCACTAGTCCTCATACTGTAATCTGTAGTCACTTTCTACAATGAGTGCTTTCCAGATATGAATCTACATTAGGGAGCATGTACTCAGAGGTTTGATGATAAAGATGTGTGGTAGTGTGGGAGAAAATGTGATAACTTTAAATGGCCTCGTATTAGAAGCAGCGCTTTCAGATGCACTGAGGTGTAGCCGTGTCTTGTGTGATTTGATGGTGAGGAGAGGTTCATGACACACTGTCTCATGAAGTTTTCATACGAGTTTCCAAATTTAACCACCAGTTAGTTAACTGTAGGTGCAGCATCAAAACAAAACTGTCATGACTTCTTAATGTGATTTTATGCATGATTTTATGACGTAGGAAAAAAAGGATACCCTAATAAAGCAAAAGGAGCCCTGTCTGTAAAATGGAGAGTTGTTTCACTTTCAATGAGTAAATGTTATGTGTCATTTTTAGCTAGGCAAAACAAGTGCAAAGTAGTAGACAGATTTGATACTTTGTCTCATTTTTTAACTGTGCAAAGATGTAAATAGTCAGTTGAGGCACTGAGGAATGAAACCTCATCCCATTGCTGAATAATACATGTGGCCTAAAGGACCTATGTAAAAGGTGTATAAATGGAATTAAAAAATGTTTGGAGGACAGATTACTGTGCTGTGTTATCAAACAGTTTTATCTGAGTGTGTATATGAATTATTTGTGCCATAATGTATATTTATGTCTTTATTTGGAGCTCTTTCCTTTCTGTTTCAGGTTGGCATGTGTTATTCTTGGTGCTATGATGTATTTATTTCAGTTATGGTGATTTCTACATCACCAGTATTTATAAAAAAAGGAACTCTGGACTAAGACACCAGTATGTCTTTACTGGTAAAATTACCCTAAGGGTTTTCAAGGACCCAAGAGGAAGTTTCATGCTTTTAAGATGTGAAGAGAGACTGTAAGAAGGAACTCCTGATAATTTTTTGCTTTTGGATGAACCATACAGCCCTTTAATGAGGACAACAGCTTTTGTGATTATCTCAAATCTCCGTAGATACTTCTGCCAGTAACTAAATTGCTGTTCTGGTTATACACCCAAATTCCTTTTTTCTGCCTGATATTTATCATTGGTTATTTCAGAAGTGCTGTCTGCAGTTAAGATCTGCCTGTAATTTTGTCTGTTGCTTTTGACTTTTGTCAGTCACAGAATTTTGAGGTTGAAACTTCATTGAGTTGCATTCAGTGTAGTCACGTGGTTAATTTGTTTCTAACATTCAAAAATCATGTCCTTTTCCTAAAATGTTTGCAACACTGTGTTCCTGTATGTTTGAATTTACCAGGACTTCCAAAAAAGGGGTCAATCAAATGTTTGCCTATTGTTTTCCGCTAGTGCACACATGGAAATGTCTCCAGCTTGCACCAGAAGAGGTTTACATTGTATATTAGAAAAATCTCTTCAAGAAAAGGGTTCTCAAACACTGGAACAGGTTGCCCAGGGCAGTGACGGAGTCACCATCCCTGGAAGTATTTAAAAGACATGTGGATACAGCACCTAGGTACATGGTTTAGTGGTGGACTTGGCTGTGCTGGGTTAACGGTCGGACATGATCATCTTAAAGGTGAACTAAATGATTCAGAGATTTTATATTGGCCAGCTCTTGAAAGCTGCCCTGCCTGTGTGTTGTGAAAGACATGGTAAATGTATTTGGTGGTTTTACCCTGGATGGACACAAGGTGCCCACCAAAGCCTCTCTATCACTGCCCACCACAGCTGGGCAGGGGAGAGAAAATATAGCAAAAGGCTCAAGGGTCAACATTCAGCAATTACTGTCACAGGCAAAAGAGATTCAACTACAGTCTAAAAGTTTATTGACAATCAAATCAGAGTAGGTTAATGAGAAGTAAAAGGAAATCTTAAAACACCTTCCTCCTGCCCCTTCCATTCTGCATGGGCTCAACTCCACTCCCGGATTCCTCCTCGAGTGCTTCACTGGGATGGGAATGGGGACTGCAGTCATTTCATAATGTTGTTTCTGCCACTCCTTCCTCCTTAGGCAGAAGACTCCTCACACTCTTCTCCTGCTCCTGTATAGGACCCCTTCNTCTCCTTCTCCTGTATAGGACCCCTTCTACAGCAGACAGTCCTCCACGAATTCCTCCAATGTAAGTGTATTGGACATGGCCAGATTTTGGTAGTGGGGAGGCTACAGAGGTGGCTTCTGTGAAGAGCTGCTGGAAGCTACAGATCCACAGAGAGAGGAACTCGTGCTGGAGCAGGTTTCCTGATAGGACTTCTGACCCTGTGCAGCACCCCTGTTGGAGCAGGCTGTGCCTGAAGGATTGCACCCTGTGGAAGAGTGACCGACACTGCAGCAGTTTGTGAAGAGCTGGTGCCTGTGGGAAGGACTCACACTGAAGCAGTTTGTGGAGGACTGTCTCCTGTGGGAGGGACCCTATGCTGGAGCTGGGGAAAGACTCTTCTCCCAGAGCAGTGGCAGAACCTGTGATGGACTGGCTGCAGCCTCCATTCCCCATCTTCCTGCACCGCTAAAGGGGAGGAGGTGGGTCTTGGGAAGGAAGGAGGGGTGGGGAAAGGTGTTTTTAAGATTTATTTTACTTCTCATTATCCTACTGTGATTTTGTTAATAATAAATTACATTAATATCCCCATGCTGAGTCTGTTTTGCCTGTGATGATATTTGGTGAGTAATCTCTCCAAGACCTTGTCTCAACCCGTGAATCCTTTGTTATATTTTCTCTCCCCTGTCCAGTTGCAGAGGGAGTCATAGAGCAGCTTCGGTGTGTGCCTGGCATTCAGCCAGGGTCAACACACCTGCAGGGTGTTGGACTGCAGTTCTTTACAAACTTATCCTGTGTGGATCCCTTCCAGGAGGTACAGTCCTTCAGGCACAGACTGCTCCAGCATGGGTCCCTTCCCTGGGTATCGAAGCGCTCTGGTGGCGGGTCCTCCATGGTGGATATTTGCTCCCCTGTGGACTTCCATGGACTTCAAAGACAGCCTGTCTCACAGTTGGCTGCAGGGGAATTTCTCCTCCAATATACTGGAGTACCTGCTCCTCACGCTTTTTTCATGTACCTGGGTGCTTGCAGAGTGTATTTACCTTTACTTACATATATACATATTCTTGCTCTTCTCTCTGACTGTAGTTGTACAGTTTTCTTCTTCTCATTCCTCAGAGATGCTGCCACCATCACTGGTGGGCTCAGCCTTGGCCAGCAGTGAGCCCTTCCTGGAGCCAGGTGGCATTGATTTGGTTATACACAAGTGAAACTTCTGGCAGCATCTCACAGAAGCCAGACCTGCAGCCCCCCACTACCAAAACCTTGCCACACAAAGCAGTACAATGTGTCCATCTGGCTGCCATGTTCTGTAGATTTTTTTTTTCCTAGCAGCCTTGATGCTCTGTCCTGAAGCACCAAGAGCTGCAAATGGTCCCAGGTGGGAGAGATCCACATGCAGGAGCTGCTAACTAGAAAATCGCATGTATATTTATTCTCCTCTCAAGGCAAAGAAAAGGAATAGGGATCCTGATTTGAAGCTAGAACCTTTTTGGGAAGGAAGGATAATGTTGTTAAGGTTGAGTGAGAATTAGTGAGAAGGCTAACAGTGCAGATATCCTGGTCAGAGTCTTACATACCAACCAACCAGGACGAAGAGGCAGGTGAACTATTCACTAAGCAGCTGACTGATAATTCACAATTGCCAGCCCTTTTCTTATGGAAGACTTTAGCTTGCCGGATATTTGCTGGAAACTCAACATAGCAAAGAGGAGGCAGTCTAGGAGGCTCCTGGAGGATGTGGAAGACAACTTTCTGTTGCAGCTGGTAAGGGAGCCTACCACACGTGGTGCCTGCTAGACCTGCTGTTTATGAACAGAGAGGAGCTGGTGGGAGATGCTGTGGTCAGAATGCCCATCCTTGGCACAGAGACCATGAAATGATAGAGTTTTTGATTCTTGGTGAAGTAAGGAGTTGGGTTAACCAAATCCCTACCTTTGATTTCTGAAGGGCAGTATTTGGCCTGTTCAGGACACAGAGAGTCCCTTAGGAAACAGTCCTTGATAATAAAGGGATCAAGAAGGATGGAATCTTAAAAGCACAGGAGCACACCCTATGTGCTGAAAGACAAGCCATCAGGGAAGAAGACTGGTCTGGCTTTTGCTGGAACTTGGGATAAAAGAGTTTGTGACCTTTGGAAGAAGGGGCAGGAAACTCAGGAAAAGTACAAGGATATGGTTAGGATGTGTAGAGAGAAAATCAGAAGCAAAAGCTCAGCTAGAAATCAACCTGGCCACTGCTGTGAAAAATAATAAAAGTGGTTTTATAATACATGAACGACAAAGGGAGGTCCAAGGAAAATCTTTATCCTGTATTGAACACAGAGGAGAACTTTGTCACCAAGGATGAGGGAAAGGCTAAGGTACTTAATGCCTTCTTTGCACCAGTCTTTAGCATAAAGACTTGTTATCCTTGGAACAACCAGTCCCCTGGGCTGATAGACAAGGACAGAGAGCAGGATAGATCCCCTGCAATGCAGGAGGAAGTAGTGACACGCTGTGGTACTTAAACACTGACAGGTCTGGGGGGCTGGATGGGATTCACCAAAGGATACTGAGAGATCTGTCAGGAGAGCTTGCCAAGCAACTCTTCATCATGTATCATCAGTTCTGGTTAACTGGGGAGGTCCCAGACAACTGGAGGTTGGCCAACGTAATGCCTACCTACAAGAAGGGTTGGAAGGAGGGTTTGGGGAACTCGAGGGCTGTCAACCTGACCTTGGTGTTTGAGAGGGTTATGGAACAGATATCATGAGTGCCATCGTGCATCACATCCAGGAAAACCAGGGAAGCAGACACAACCAGAATGGGTTTAGGAAGGGCAGATCCTACTTGATCAAACTGATCTTCTTTTATGATGAGGTTACCTTCCTAGTGGATGATGAAAGGCTGTGGATGTTTTCTGCCTTGGACTTAAATCATCCTCAGCATTCTGCTGGGGAAGCTGTGTCCTGGGTGACTCAAAAAATTCCATATTTCCTCTACGTTAAACCACGTAGTCTGTTTTTACTGTAAATTTAGGACTCAGCAACCCAAGAAACCAAACTTGTGTGTTTTACACCGTGTTCACA
This sequence comes from Cnemophilus loriae, assembly GCA_013397755.1. Classification (NCBI taxonomy): domain Eukaryota; kingdom Metazoa; phylum Chordata; class Aves; order Passeriformes; family Corvidae; genus Cnemophilus; species Cnemophilus loriae. The sequence continues at coordinate 671,470 of VZTF01007001.1, read as the reverse complement.
GAAGGGGGAATGGGGGATCCCTTTAAAAACCAGAAACAGACGTGCGCAGAGCTCTTCTTCTGTTGTCTTCTGGCTACCTAGGAGGTGGCATGGGGCAGATCTCTGAGCTGCAACTGAGAAGCTACATTTTGCAATCCAAAACTTCTCCACAGTGAATTTTGCAACAACTTTTCGCTGCTGCCGCTCGGGACAGCTGTGTTGTGCTATGCCACTCAGCAAGCTCTCCTCAGGCTTTGGAGAATTTCACAATACCTTTCTCTCCAGCTGCCGTGCCATGCCAGGAGAGGTCAAACCCACTGCACGAGTTCCAGCCACTGCCCGCAGCTGCTGTGCCATGTCAGGAACTTTGACCATCTCTCCATGAGTTCCAGCCCCCGAGGGTGGTCAGTGTCGCAGCAGCTGGGAAGTTTCTTCCAGCATCCCAGCAGAGCTGACTTGTTTTGGACAAAGAATAGTTAGGTTTTATTTTGTCCCTGTTCCCCATTGTTTATTATTTGGGGTAGGAGGGAGATCTGGAACCGAGGCTGGGTCGGTGTATTGTTTCTCCTTTGTTCTCTCTCTCCATCTCATGGTCTGGAGAAGGGGTCTTTCTCTGCCATGTTGTCTTTGTCTTTGGTTCACAGGGTCTGCTATGGCAGTAGCCATCTTGGGAGGAGGGTCTTCTCCACCATCTTGTTTTCTTTGTTTTCTTCTCTTGTTTCCAGGGGACCATGGGACTCAGCACATTTGTATGTAATCGTTATTGCTGTTTGGTTGTTGCTGTTTTTCTTTTCAGTAAGCTTTTATTTTTTCACTTAGATCTTCTTGCATTCATCTTTCCTTATTGATGAAAAGGGAGTGGTTAAAACTAAAGGAGAGATAACTCACTTGTGAGTCTCTCTTCTTTGTGATTATATAATTGTATTAAACTAAGACAAGCTGGCAGCCCATGGCTTGGGCACTCCTCCCTGGGTTAAGAACTGGCTGGAAGGCTGGGCCCAGAGCGTGGTGGTGAATGGTGCTGCAGTTGGGAGTCAGTCACTACTGGGATTCCCCAAGGCTCAGTACTGGGGCCAGACCTGCTTAATGCCTTTATTGATGGTGTGGATGAGTGGATTGAGGGTACCCTCAGTAAGTCTGCAGACAGCACTAAACTGGGCAGGAGTGTTGATCTGCTGGAGCGTAGGCAGGCTCTGCATAGGGATCTCGGCCGGGTCAAAGGGCCCAGGCCGGTGGTGTGAGATTCAATAAGGCCGATGCTGGTTCCTGCACCTGGATCACATCAACCCCATGCAGTACTACAGGCTGGGGGAAGAGGGGCTGGAACGTGGCCCAGGAGAAAAGNGGGGGAAGAGTGGCTGGAACGTGGCCCAGGAGAAAAGGACCTGGGGGTGCTGATTGACAGCTGGCTGAACACGAGCCTGAGTGTGCCCAGATGGCCAAGAAGGCCAATGGCATCCTGGTCTTTATCAGAAATAGTGTGGGCAGCAGGACCAGGGCAGTGATTTTCCCCCCGTGCAATGGTAATGCCTCAGGTCAAGTCCTGTGTTCAGTTCTGGGCCCTCTACTTCAAGAAGGCCGCTGAGGTGTGGGAATGTGTGTCCAAGAAGGGCAACAGAGCTCGTGAAGGGTATAGAGAGTAGGGTCAGATGAGGAGCAGCTGAGAGAGCTGGGCTTGTTTAGCCTGGAGAAAAGGAGGCTTGTGGGAAACCTTATCTCTCTACAACTGCCTGAAAGGAGGGTGTAGCAAGATAGGGTTGATCTCTTCTCCCAGTCTGTTAGGGACAGGCGAATGGCCTCAAGCTGTGTCAGCGGAGGTTCAGTTGGACATTAGGAAGAATTTCTTCACTGAAAGGGTGGTCAGGCACTGGAACAGTCTGCCTAGTGAAGGAGTGGAGTGACCATCTCTGGATGTGTTCAAAACAGGCTGGACCTGTCAGTGCTATGGTTTAGCTGACGTGGTGGTGTTTGGTCAAAGGTTAGACTCTGTCATCTTTGAGGGAGTAAGGGAAGGATGTCCATCAGAGCTGATCAGAGGCCTGGTGAGAGTGAGCAGAAAGGTAGAGGAGTCTATACCTGCTGGAATACACTTGCCTAAGAACAGGTAGTTGAATTCCTGAGTCTTGCAAAAAGCTTTCTTGAGCATCAGCAAAACATTTATCCCCCTCTCCAGATGCTGTTGTGAAGACATTGGCCAAGCAGTGCCATTTTGAGAGAGTTACCTCGAGTGGTAGACATGAGCTGCAGCTCTGAAGAGTCCAGGTCTGCTCACAAATCATCAATCTGCTTCAGTGTGACAGGTCAGTTCCACAGGACTTTACAGATTTATTAAAAACTCAGGTGAAATTACTCCTGCCTTCCTCTCCTTGGTGTCAGCCAAAGCTTAGGTGGAAGGGAGGTACTGGGGAACTGGGGAAGAAGGAGTGACATTGAAAAGACAGTCTGCTAAAACCTCAAGTCTGCTCTCTCTTTAATAAAAAATACAAGGTTAGTAATTATGCTATGCATACTTCATCCACTGTGACTATGAGAATGATAAGGTCAACCCCCCATCTTGAATTTTAAATGTCATTTTTATTTGGGCTTGCTTGCAACACAACAGTGTTGAGTAGAAAACAACAGTCTACTGACTGTAGTCAGTGACTACTGTCAACAGTGAGTAGAGACATTTTTCACATGTGCATAAATCAAAGTGTTAGTGATTCAGGATTTGAGGAAGAAATTGTACTCCCTTGCCCTAAAGACAGTTTCTTGTTGCATTTCAAAGACCTTTTATGATTAATGAATGCATTAAAACTTGTATAAAATTGAAAAAAATCTCTTTTAAGTGGTAGACAACTTAATAATTAGACTTTCTGTAATAAAATATTTGGCTGTTTTGGTTTGACTGAAAGATTTTGAGACTTGAAGAGAGTGTTAAAGCACAGAAGCCGTATATGTATAATTTCAGGTCGTGGGCTCTGCTCATTTAAATTTATGAAATATCTGTTTACAGAGTTTGGTCCTTTAAAGGAGAACTCTCTGCTTCCTGGCATATGTAGCAAGTTTAAAGATGTATATGAAATCTGTACTTGTTTTAACACTGGTAATCTCATTGCTATATTATTCTATCAAAAAAAAAAAAAAAAGTTGAGAGTGTAGCACTGGCTGTTAATGACGATACGCTGTTCTGCAAGTAGCAGTAAAATACTGTGCATTTCCCTATTCACATTTTAAGGATGTGCATTGAAGTAACTATCTGTAAAATGTACTGTTCTTCCCTGGTTAGTAAATGTTACTGATGATGGTCCTGGCTCAATAAATGCATTTTAGAGCTGTGGAATGTTTCTGTGTTAAAGTATGGCTAAACATGTTGGAGCGGCAGTTGTCTAAATAAATGAAATGTAATTCTGCTGAAACAACAAACTACTGAAAGTGAGGTAGATACTATGAAACATCATATATTTGGAGTCTACAACACTACTTCCTGCAAATATGGAGAGACGAATACAGCTTGCGTTCTAGCCTTTTCTGACTGGAAAAATAAACTATAAAAACAATAGGAGAGTTGCCAGGACACAGATGTCTGTGCTAAACATGATTTAATGTAGTTTGTGAAAATATAGATATAATTAAATTTATTACAGAAAAACAACTGGTGTTTTCAATAGCATGAAAATATACTTCTCCCTACAGAAACATTACCTCAATGAAAGCAGCAGAAGACAGTTTTCCACCTAGGATCATAAGAAAGAAAATCTCTTTTGTTGTTGAATTTATTTGTTTTGAAAAATTACATTGCACATTATAGATTAAAAACTTTATTTCTCAATATATCTGGCAAGAGTGAACCTTAAAATCGGATTTAAAAATATCAAAAGTGTTTGCAGGCTGTTTAATTACATGGTGTATACTCTTTATGTGTTTTGGATGGGTGGTGCCCTATCCAGCTTACTGCTGGCCATAGAGCTTGCTGTTGCTTAAAAGTATGTGATTCAAAAATGTGAATGTTGTTAACTTTTACTTCTCTTTCAGCCTTCACCTCTCTTGTCTTTTTCCAGCACCTTATATGAATGGTTACTTAACTTTAACCAAAATGTAAGGGGGATTTCTGTAGTTTTTAACAAAAAGAATTCAGTTTTGTTTGGTAAGTCTACTTCCGATACTCTTTTTTTTTTTCATGAAGCACCTGTGGTTTTCCCAAGATGTCAGTTTTGTGCTTGCCCTCGTTAAACAGGTCAGTTATGTAGATACTGGGAGAAACTTTTCAGGAGACTGAAAGTGCATCAGACATCGTAAGGTGTGACTAGTGTATTTGTTAACCAGGTATCTGACTCCATTTCTTGTACAACTCCCAACAGTTCAGGACTGTGCTCTTGCAGGAAGAGCTGTATGAGTCTGGTGTGAGTTCTCAAATGCACCTGAGTGGAGCTTTGCAGACCAGAGAAGTTTAGCAAAGGCACGAAGAAGTAAACTTAACCAAAGACTGAGTGGTGATATGCTAGTAAATATGCTAGTTACGTTATAAATTACATTTATTTAATAATTCATAACTGATTCCACCAAATTGTGAAGAGATTACTAATAGACATCCTTCCACTCCTTTGTGCTGTGTTTTACAATAAAAAGAGGTAAAAATGTGCAGGATATGTACATATTCATGCACTGCATTCTAACTTCTGTATTCTCTTTATCTCACTGAAATATTTGGAGTTTGCGCTGTTTATGCTGATAAGAGAAGTCATTGTGTTCTCTGTAGCGCAATTTGGTAACTTTTACATAGAAGTATGCAAATATACTTTAGCTTTCTCGGTACCTGCTCTAGTCTACTGTAAAAAATTGCCAGCTAAAAATGAGCTTGGAGAGTTTTGTTTTGCATTTTGTTTAAAGAAAGCATTGCAGAATATAATTATAGCTATCTTACTAGAGAACAAAAAATACTCACTTGTCTCAGTGACATCAGCCTGAGGACAGACTTATAAGTACAGGATTCAGGTTGTTCAAACACCTGGAGTTGCTTCACTCTGTGATCTAAACTATTATTTTCTGCTAAGTTCTTGTTTCTGCAACCTACAATCATACTCTGCACAGGGAAATTTAAAGACTTGGTAAATACTGAAGAAAAACACATAGCCTGCACGCTAACATGTAGATATCTCTGGCATCAAAGTTACTTCAAACAGATCATTGAGGGTGGAAGTGTGGAAAACTACAGGATGTTCTTGGGGAAAGAGTAAAAGACTGTAAATAGACTAGAAGGAGTTGATAATGTCAGCCTTGGATTAATATTAGAGTTGTGAGTAGGAACAGGCATGCATAGCTATAGATGCTACACGTACGTCTGCAAACTCTGAGAACTGAAGTTTTGGAGGGAAAGTCTTGAGATTAGTGAAGGAAATTTTTTTAAAATTACAACATAGACTGGGAGATCAAGTTACAAAGAATGGCAAGCTAGCTAAAATTAATTACTGAAATGAATTTATTAATTAAAATTTATTTACAAATAAGTACATTAAAATGTAGAAAAACATTTTCCTACTCTGTGTGAACAAATTGCAGGTTATGTACTTAAGAGCTGGTCAGTGATAGAGGAACAAATCCTAGGCTTTTTGTTTATTTGCTGTTTTACAGTTATACTCAACCAGTACTCCAGACATCACAGAACAACGCAATGAAGCAGGTCACAAATCATGAGTATGAAAATCAGCCTGGAGAGCTCACTGAGGTTGAGTGGTGGTCTTGAAAAGTTGAAATAATTTAATAATTAGACCTAGCTGGACAGAGGTTCTTCAACATAATAAGGGCATTACAGTTCCAGTCTGTGAAATGAGACTTCAGAACAGCTTATGGAAGTGTCTCTCCATATGGAGGCCAATGTTTCTCTTTGTGCCAGACATACGGGTAGTTATCAAACCAAAACCCAGTATTTTTGTATTTTATCATTGGAAATCACAGTCTGCTTTTACACCTTTAAGCACATGGTTTTAGTCTTCATTCATACAGTTTTAATTTTATTGCTGCCCCTTTCACTCTAACAGTTGGTAAAGTGTCAGTTTTCCTACAAGTAAATTACTTACTTTATCAAAGGTTGCGCTTCCTAATATCCTAATCGTCCTTTTATTTTGGTGGTTGTTATTCATGAATGAATAGTGAGGAGGGCTTATTTCTCTTTTCTGACATACCAGTGAATATGGGCATAGTTTAAGCATTTGTGATGTTTACGTCGTTCATAGTCAGGATTTTTAAAGTAAGTGACTTACTTTTCATTTAAAAAAGTATTCTCTAATTCGCTTTGGAAATAGTAAGTCTGAAAGACTTGTATTTTCCAGTGTTTGGGTAGTGGTGACTATTTCTACCCTGTTAAACATTTTATAATGTTTCCTTAAAATGTTAAATTATTTTCCTTCATCTGCAAAAATGCATAGAAGATAAGGGAGCGAGCAGATTAAGAAAAAGTTAATCTGATGCAGTATGTGATGTACAGAAAACAGTATTTCTAACAACTTCCATACAGGTGTCTGGGGAGTATGTATGTTGTCTGAACTCTGGTAGATGTACAGTGAAGCCATTCTAATTAAGCTGAAAAAGGTTCCAAATATTTTTTCTCTATACCCAGTTTAATAACTTTTGATGGACAATTTAATTTTACAATCTTCAGGCATTTGGGAGGAATAGGAGGCAGGTTCAAAGCCCATCACCTCCTCGTCAGGCAGTAAGAAAGGAAGGGGGCAATGATAACATTTTGTTCCTGGATTGTCTGAAGAAATTACATTTTTCAAATTGAACTGCAAGACATAGATGACAGAACATTGATGCTCAAGTAAAGTGATAAAATGCCTACAAAATGGAGGAAGATAGATGTGGGTATGTAGAACCCTGGTTGTACGTGGTCTTTTTCAGCACAGCACAATTTAAAACTGTACAGAGCTCTTCAGCTCACCAATCCATAGTGCATAAATAGCTGTAGTTATCTAGCATGATCCATGTTGTGATTTTACACTTTTCACAAAGTCAACACCTTAGATTTTTCTTCTGAAGTGATTCTCTCTCTCTCTCTCTGGAGATATTCAGGATCTGTCTGGACACAGTCCTGTGCTATGTGCTCTGGGATGACCCTGCTTGAGCAGGGAGGTTGGACCAGATGACCCAGTGTGGTCCCTTCCAGACTTAACCATTCTGTGATTCTCTGAAAATCAATCTGGGGACACTAAAAGCACTTTTTTACTTGGACAATAATATGTAGAGCAGTTTTTTAGGTAATGTCACTTAGACAAAGACATGGGCTGTTCAATGAACGGATGGGTATTGCTCAGAAAATGTGGTATTAAGATGGAATGGAGGTTCAGTGCCCGGTTCTCAGACGTGCCTTTGATCTAACATGCCCTAGTTGGTCATTCTTAACTTGATGCCAGGTGTCATTGCTCATAGGAAAAGTATTGTCAATTTCTCATGGTTTGTCAGCATTTTAGCAGTCTGACAGAACAAATCCATCTTGAAATGGCCTGAGAATGGCAAGAGGCTGGGTGTATGGGAATTACCTCAGTGAACTATATTTTGCCCTTTAATTTCATCCTGGATACTAACTACACAGCTGTAATACTGCAACTCAGAAACTCCTAAGTGAAGGGTAAAAGAATGACCTAAGAGATTCCACATTTTAAAAATATTTTTGGGGGGTGTCGTTTTTATTTCCACCTAACTTCTGTTACTAGTTACAATAGCAACTGGTTACAGCAGTACAGATTTTATATCTGTAAACCATGTGCTGTTTAAACTGGCACTGCATTCATGCTCTGAGGTTTGCATTCTTGAAGTTGTATTGAAGTGGTATTCTCAAAGTAAAGATCATGGTACTTCTGGAAAGTGATTTTGAAACATCTGGTAGAAATCGTAAGGAAAAAAGCAAATAATTAAATAAAATTTTCAGGATTTTACGTAGAACATTTTGTTGATGCTGACAGTCTTGTAGAGATGCAACGTACATTATGGTGTGATTGGACAGCAGTATCATCGTAAAGGTTGTTCTAGTTGTAGATATGTTTCACAAACAAACTGGGTGGTTTGATGCAGATCAAGTCAGCCACATCTAGTTATCAGAATTATTGCTTTAGTAACGAGTGGGTACACTGCACATAGATAAAAAGAAAGAGTGAGATGAAATAGAACCTTGGGCTTGTTGTACAGATTAACTCTATGGAAAACCAAAAATGGCTGTGACCAAAAATGTCACACCTAGTAAGTCCTTATGCTGCATTTTTTATTTCACATATTGAAGTTAAATATTAAAATCATTCCAGTTTGTTAACAGTTTCAGAATGTATCACACCTTACTGTATTTCACAATTCATCATTAACATTCATTGAGCTTAACATTAGCCTTTTCTTATTTTCTTCTCCTCATCTAATGCCATCATTTAATTAAATTTTCTTTTGGTGTGTTCTTCTAGATATGGGACCCAAGTGGTCTAACGAGTGCTAATATATGTCTTTCAATACATCAAAATACATCAAAAGCCCCACTGGGACAGGCGTTAATTAATACTTCATCCATTCTGTTAAGTTCTTGTTTTATTTGTCATGGATGTATCTCTTTTTTCTCATTCTACATGAAATAAATAGAAAGAATGCTAATAAAAATCTAAATTGCAGTGAACTCAGTTCTTCTAATTCCTACAAAGAGAGAGACAATTTAAACAATTCCATGTTTGTTTCTGAGATAAAGGAAAAGTTCTTAGAGAATCAAAAATACTAATTATTCTGCATTTCTCAGACTCACAAGACTTCAGGCATTTAAAAAAGAGAACCAACACTAATCCGAGGGTGAACTAAAAATCTGTCAAAATAAAGCAAGTGGGAATTATATGGGGTTTTTTTCTGTATTGTTTTTTTTTACACATTGCATGCTTTCACTATTTTTAAGTTAATTTTTTTATGTGTACAGAAAAACAGAGTAACAGATAGTGTGTTTCAGAGTCAGATCTTTCATACTGCACCTTCTGCTAGCACTCAGGTAATTGGAACTAAAATTGCAAGACTGATAAGAAAAACTGATGGAGTATGCTTTAGAGTATGTTTAAAAGGCATATTTCTTCCAGACTTATCTGAATAAAGGCACTGGATTTGGAGTGGATTCTTGTAAGTGTTTACATTAATGCTGGTGTATTTGAAGTCTGATGCAGCTAAAAGAAATTCTTCCTTTCTAATTTTTTTATGAAAGTATTGTACAAGATCAGAGGAGCTGTGATTGCTAGAACTAACTGACTACTTTCATAATGGAAGAAGCTATTATCTCTCCAAAGTACAATACAAAGTAGTTGCAATGGTTTCATAGTATAAAACACCGTGCAGGAGCCTTAAAACCTGCAGTACTTGGTGCACAGTCTGTATCAAGCAGATGCATGGGTTCTCTCTCATTCTTTCTAATCTCGTGAGAGTACATCAAGGGACAAAGCCTCAGGTAATAAAATTGTCCTTTTAAGCTTAAATGGTAAATGGAAGATCATTTGATTGGTGCTCAATATCTGGAGCTGTAGACATTGTCTGTTTGTGATTGTGCCAAAATGCTGTGCAGCCAAGATTTTTGTTTCCAGGGTAATCAAGAGATTGGTAATAAATATAGGGCAAGGATATAGATAATATGTAAATGAGGCTGTAAAGATGTTCTGTGAGAATGATCAGGGAAAGCCACTAATTGAGAAGGAGACTACAGCATGAGTGTTGTGCCCTGCATGAGACAACAGCAGTGGGGATGTCTGTGTTTTGCCTTACTCCCAGCACGTTACAGCTCATGGCTCTGGGTGCTACCAGTGCCAATATCTGGTCCACTGAACTCAGCCATTTCTGTGGAATGAATCATTTCTAGTTTTGTCATAAAGCTTTTGAACAGCAGTTCTTGCAGCCCTCCTTCATCATGTCCTCTGATCTCTCCTGTACCCGAGGATGAGGTCAGTGTCCCCTGTGTGGGATGATCCTTTGTTTTTTTACATGCTCTTCTCTGCTAGCAATCAAAACAGAAGCAAAAGGAAAAAAGGAGAAGAGTTGAGAAACACAGGAGTTAATGCCGTGAAGTTGTGGGTGCAAACAGGATTTTGTTAAAAATGAAAAGAGGTTGGGGGGAGGTAGATAAAAAGAAATCTGAAATAATTGTTCTGTAGAATATGGCCTTTCCACATAGGCAGAAATCTTTCTCTTCACTACTGTCAGAAGATAGTCAAATAGAGAATCTCGTCTCTTAATTAGAAAGAAAAATACTCATCAAGCACATCTCATCACTGGAAAGCTAATGATCCACAGCTGCTAGTCTGAAAGGGCAGGCTTTTTTTCTGAACAGTAGGAAGTGTTAATCATTTTGGATGAGATTTCTTTTTAAAATATACCGTAGTTTGCAAAAGAATAGGATATTCAATATCCTAACTTAAATTATTTTTTGAAGTGTTGTACACTAGGGATAGTGTCATGTGTCTCTCTGAATGATCATGTAATGCATGTGTCTCTCACTAAGAGTATAAACTGATGTGATGTTGTAAATGGCCAATTCATGCCTGTGACTCTGAAAACTTCGATCTCGTGGGAGAGAAGAAAAAAGCCCTTCCTTATATTCTTCTGTATAGGAAATGGCAGTTGTATTAAACTGTAACCTTTGAGACTCCCACTCAGCTCTTAAAATAGTTAGCTTGTTTCGGTAGTGATGAGCATCCTTTTTTTAGACAGCCATTATTTTCTTGGAAGCTACCATGCCAGATACGGTCCACTAGATGATTTACAGACATGGGCAACTTCCAGAACTGTTCTTTTATACTTATTCATTATTTTTTCTGGTTTGGTTTGGTTTGGTTTTGGGACTTTTTAGCCTATACTCGCTTAATGGAATGTTGGTTTACTTCCCCACCTTTCATGAAAGTTTGTACATATCACTTCCCTTCGTCTCTTTCACCTCAACTATCAGGCCTTTTATGCATAGGAACTGAGTCCTGGAGTTTTCACGCCGTTCTGCACCAGATTTTGGGTTTGCGTATGTTTGCTTAAAAGTTTTGTCTGATACTGGAAGTCTGCTTGTTTTCACTCGTATGCATTTCATGAGTGTATACCTTGTCTGGGAAGAATGACGAGGCCGTTTAAGTCACAGTGCCATAAGTGTGCTGGTCTCACACAGCACACATCTCGTTTGTGTTGCACTGTTGTTGTAGTGCCTGGCTGAGACTGTTGCCTGAAGGGAAGGACTGGTTAAAATTCAGCCAGACTAGATGGAAATTAAGGTGGCAGGTCAGCAAAATAATTTTTAAGAGATGACTGGTGTAATATCCATGTTCTTGAATGGTATGTCCATACAAGTTGTAAAAAGGTAATATCTTAATATAATGTTTTACTGGCCCTCTGAGTCCAGTACTGTAAGGAATTAATGCCCTTGAATGTCATTTGGCCTTTAGAAACTTCAAGGGAGAAGTGTTTGGATGAGAATTCATTGATATTCTGGAGTACAGAGTATGTGCTGACCACATTCCTCAGACTCCAGTCAGGTCCATGTCTCCTGAGACTGTGTGTAGATTGTTGGCTTTTTTTTTCTCTGGGGCCAGGGACTGTTTGAATAGTACTTGATTTTCTTAACCTCTTTCTAACCGAAGTTCAGCTAGAGCTCTAAGAATGTGTTGCCTTTTCTCAACAGGTAATCTCTAATATTTACTTTTCTGATACTTGGTGCTGTTTGCTGGCTTCCAGAGCACCCTTCAGTGTGCAACCATTGACCCAGGGTATTTCTGGGTTTAAAGCACGCAATGATATTTTGCTTTTCTTTTGAGACACAAAATTTGTTGTAAGTTGGTTACATCTAATTTACCACTCTCTTATAGACAGCAAGTTCACAGAATAGTTCTTGAATGCCATGAAATGTTGTTTCCTTCTGTTGGGGTTTTAAGCCCAGCTGGAGATGAAACACCACGCAGCCACTCACTCAAACCCCTCCTCTCTTCCCCCACATCCTGGTGGAATGAGGAGGAGAATTGAAGTAAAACTTCTATGTTGACATAAGAACAGTTTAATAATTGAAAGTAAAGTGAAATGCAATAATAATGGTAAATAAAACTAATAATGGTAATAAAAAGGAAAAAAAAATCTCAACAAAACAAGTCATGTGCAGTGCAGTATCTCACCACCTGCTGACCCTTGCCAGACCCCTCTTCCTGAACCCAGATCACCTGCCCTTCTGGGTAACTCTGCCCAGTTTATATCCTGGACACGATGTTCTGTGGTGTGGAAATACCCTTTTGGTCCGTTTGAGTCATCTGTCCCAGCTGTGCTCCCTCCCAGTTTATTTTGAATACCTTCCACTGGCAGAGCATGAGGCAATTTGAAAAAAGGTCCTTGACTTTGGATAAACACAACTTAGCAAAAAACCAAAACATCAGTGTATTATCAACACCATTCTCATTCTGGATCCAAAACAGCTACTAGGCAGAAATTAACTCTACCCTAGCTGAAACCAGCACAGATTCTTATGCATTACCATGTATAACAGACTTTCTTTTAAACTAAACAACCTTAAAAAAGCATTTTTCTCTCAAATGGAAAACTTTTAGAAGTGCTAATATCCTCGTTTTTGTTTCACACACACTATTTTTTCAGTTCTTTGAGTAATTATCAAGTTTGTCTTGCAGTTTCATAGGCTTGTGTATACATAGTAAAGAGTGGTAGAAAGCATGGGGCTGAGGTAAGTTAGCTGATCTTGAGAGTGATTACCTAAGATGTAGACTTATTTTTTTGCTTTCTACTTGGGAGCTTGTATTTGATAAGAACATTTTGTTTTAACTCCAATCAAAAATCTAGCAGAAGACTATTAAAATCTGCATTTTATTTTTAGTGATCTTTATATACATCTTGGTGACTAATTTGAGAAAATGAGCTCTGTTTTGGTTTACCGAGGTATTGGCATTGCTTTAGGTTTGCGAGTTCTGCAGCCTAACACCTTTAATCCTTTTAGAAGGTATTAAAAGTAAAAATATTCAAAAGCTTAACTATTCGGATGAAAAGGCTTATCAAGATTTCTGGATGTTTATCCAGCCGTGGTACATAGTGTGATTTGCTTTCACTTTTGTTGTTGTTGTTGTTGCATTTCACTGTTTTGTTGTTTGTTGAAGAAAACAAACCCAGGTTGTGGCTACAGTTGGCTTAAATAAAAGGGGGGTTCATTGATACGGAAAATCGGAGGTAAAAATGGTTTCCGTTTGACCCCATCCAAGTCCAATTATTTTTAGTTCTTTCCTGTAAACCATTAATTTTGTAGCAGTTTCAGTAGGGAACAATGTGTGGACAGTGGTGTACAGAGCTGGCAGCGGGGATGGATTTCTCCAGCAGTGTGATCCCCAAGTGGATCCCATGATGAAGAGCAGCCCCAGTTATTTAGGCACACATCTCTAGGAGATGTAACCCAACCAGGCTTCTGGCAGCCCCTGGTCACAGAGCGCTTGAGATGTTTTGAGCTAACACTGCAACAAATCAAAGTTTTCAAAGTGGTGGATTTATGTGCATTCTCTGCATTCTTTTTAAACCCATTTTTGATGAGTTTGTGGTCAGTTCTATTTTACTATACTTTCAATAAAATAATCATATGATTTTAGCTTTTACTGTGATTTTTTGCTAGTTTTCCATGCTAAAGAAAAAAGACTTCTGATTGCTGCTTCTGCTTGTTTGTATGACATTACTACAAAATGACCATGTTCTTTTTTCTAAATAGCAAATTAATCTTTAATCAACTCTTGTGCCACCTTTCCACTGCTACAGGGTTTTTTCAAAGCTAAAACCAGATTCAATAACATGTTGAGGTCTTCCTTAAATTAACCACATCCCTATGACCTACAAGAAAAATGGAGAGGGACTTTTTACAAGGATATGTAGTGATACAACAAGGGGCAATTGCTTTAAACTGAAAGAGGAGAGGTTTAAATTAGATATTAGGAAGAAATTCCTTATTGTTGAGGGTAGTGGCACTGGAACAGGTTGCCCACAGAAGCTGTGAATGCCCCATGCCTGGAAGTGTTCAAGGCCAAGCTGGATGAGGCTCTGAGCAGTCTGGTCTAGTGAAAGGTGTCCCTGCTTGTGTCGAGGGGGGTGGATCTAGGTGGCCTTTAAGGTCCCTTCCAACCCAAGCCATTCTATGATTCTATGATTCATGAAAGCAGCTAACATTTCTTAAAATGTAATCTTATTTTTATGCTATTTTGCATTATTCACAAAAGCATTATTTTATGAGAGAACAATTAATATTCATCTTAGATGATAATACATCAATGTTTCTTTTCCAAGGATTAAGGTAGGAAGGATTGGGAAGTGTAGCAGTTGTATCATGCAGGTAAGTGTGAGTCAGCAAAGTGGTTGAACAACGCCCCTGTGCAAGGAGAGGTGGATTTCTTTAGAATTGTTTTAATTTATTGGTCTTAGCTCTGCACAAGAGTTTAATGTAATGCTGATTTCAATTACTTTTTTTCCTGCTCTGTCTTCTAGCTTTTTCTTTTTGTGGTCTGGAACTTTGAGCTCTACATGATACCACTGGCTTTGTTGTTGCTGCTGGCATGGAACTACTTCTTGATCGTATCAGGAAAAGATAACAGGCAACATGATACAGTAAGTCTTCTCTACTTCAAGGGCATACATGTCCTTTTCTTTTTTTAAATAGGTAAAATTTTTAAACTGGGTTTAAATACGATACCTTTTTCAAAATATCTCCCTTCACAATGTTCGATGGACAATTTTCCCACCTGCAATTTAATTTTATTCTGGCTGTCCAATAAGTGTGTCTGGTTTTGTTGAAATGTCATATAAAAATACAATAGAACATGCACTATCTATAGAATCTGTTTTGTGTGGGAATAGAGAGCCTCATTGTTGAGGAAAAGGCAAATTCTTTGAAAATGATTTTAAATGGCTAAGTCCTTATGCTGCATTTTTTATTTCACATGTTGAAGTTAAAGATTAAAATTATTCCAGTTTGTCAACAGTTTCAGAATGTATCACATTTTACAATATTTTGCAATTCATCATGAATATGCATTGAGCTTAATATTAGCCTTTTCTTATTTTCTTCTCCTCATTTGATGCCATCATTTAATTAAATGCATGTAGTTGGGATATAATGCAGCAAATGTTTACTAATAACTGACATTTATTAGTAAGATTAAAATGGTTTGGATTTTCAAAAGTACATATTAAAAGTTGAAGTTGTATTCTATGCTGTACAAATTTTCTAGCATCCAGGCAGATAAAGGATTTTGCATGAGGTACTGCTGAGCCTTATGAATTTGATACTTGTACTAGTTTTTGTATCTCAAAAGCAGCATGTTGTCTACTACTTCATGATCTGAATGGATAACTGAATGGGCGGGGGAAAAAGCCAAAACAGATTAGAGAAATGGTCTCTGAGGACAGTGGTTAATGGAGGTCGGTAACAAGTGCACTACCACGATGCAAGGTCCTGTTTAACATCTCTTCCAGTGATGTACAGGAGATGATAGTGCACCCCCATCAAGGTTTTGGGTTGCATCAGGTGTGTGGGACCATTTGACACTCTGGATCTGCCACTCAAAGAGATCTAAGTGGGTTGGATAAGAGAGCTGATAGGAACCCCACGAAATTCAAGAAGGAAGAATCCTGCTCTCGGGGAGAAATAACCTGTTGTAGTGATACAGAGTGGGCATGGGTTGTCTGAAAGCAGCTGTCTGAATTGGGCCTAGAGGTCTTAGAAGGCAGTGAGGTAACCAGAAGCACGGGTAGCGGATTGAGGGAAGTGGTTATCTCCTCTCCTCAGCGTTTACCAGAATGCATCTGGAATAGTGCCAGTTTGGGGCACACCAGTTCAAGAAAGCCTTTGATTGACTTCAGCAAGTTCAGTGAAGGGCTACCAAGATGACCAGGGCCTTAAGTCCTGATCAACCAGCCTGTGAAGAGAAGCTGAGGGAAGTGGGCTTGAAAGATCCTGGAGAACAGAAGGCTTCTAGTGACTGGAACACCCAGGAGGAGGTTGACGAGAAGATGGAGCTAGACTGCACAGGTGGTGGAAGAGGCAACAAGCTTCATTTGAAACAAAAGAGGTTCGGACTGAAAAACCTTTTTTGCCATGAGAATTGTTAAGCAGTGGAAGAGGTTGCTCAGGAAACTGCAGTTGCTATAGGAAGTTTCCAGGACCTGACTGAGTAAAGCTCTGAGGAACCTGATCTGACTTCATGGCTGACCCCGCTTTAAGCAGGAATTTGGAAATCCCTTCCAGCATGAGTGATCCTCTAATGCCTAGCAACTGCAATTATTAGAACGCATACAGCCCTGATCCCAACACTGTTGTTACCTGTCTACATCACCAAGACTGTTATGCTTCCAAGGATCATCTAAAAATAAGGGTATTCCCTAATTCCAAATGTGATTACATTTATGGAAAAAGCCTAAGATCAAGATTAAAAAGATGCAATACTTAAAACACAGCCCATTGTCTCCTGATGGCTGAAATGCTTAAACCTTCTCAACCTGAAGATTTTATGAGTACCTGAAATCCCTGGTGAAAGGAGAAATTTCACATGTGAGCTGCAACACATTTAATTTGTCTCTGAAACGCCACCTGCCTGGGAAGATTATCTGGTCATGTAACTTTTCTAACAAACCAGTGAAGCTAGTGAAGGACTCTCAGTTGAGAATACCAAATGCTGCTCCTTAAACTTTCCTCTTGCTGAGAGTGCTTCAGACCAAGCTAATATAGCCTATATAAAGCAACCACGCTGATCCCAAATATTTGGTATCTGTGCCATTCATGACTTTGTTTTTAATGATTTAAGTTTGGTTATCATCATGTTGAGCAACTGCCTTCAGTGAAGTCATCTGCAGATTTACTGTAAGCCTTTCTAACTAACTCATGAATCTTCAGTAATATCACAAGTCCTTAGCTCAGGTCATTAGCACACTATCATCAGAATAGGAGTCATTTAAATACTTATGTTTTTCTATGCAGAGTGTAAATTTTATCTAAATGAATTAAGCAGAATTTCCTAGTGGCTAGAGAATGCTTCAGCATTCACATGATCTGGCTTCTGTTCCCAAGTCTTCAGAGATTCCTTGTGTGTCTCAGTGAAATCACTGACTGCTTATCTTAGAAATGTCATCTAACTTTAGAAGTTACTTTGAAATCCTAAGGCTAATGATAAGGCACAAAGATAAATGTATTTGTGAACTTCTCTTACATGATTAACATTAGACAAGCATAGTTAAAAATTGTATATGCTTTGTACTTGTTTAATCTGTGGAATATACTTAAATTTGGGACCATGCAAAGCATCTCAGAAGAGCTGGTTTCCATTGTAATATCTCTGTGAGAAAACAGTTGTCAATTGTCCCATCAGTCCAGATGCTAGGGACCACACTTCTTCTGCAGGTCAGTGATTAATGATCACTGAGTTTCTGTCTGGATATGGCAGATAGACCAGCCTTAACTCATCCTTGTTTGACTGTCTCTATAGATAATCTCTACAGATAAAAGAGTCATTTGCTTTTTCCTCTTGATCATCAAGGTTTTTTTTAAGTACTTTGAAACGTACTTCCTCATGGAGTAATTCACCTGCCAAACAAGAATCTGGGTACCTCTATTATAACATGAACCTGTGCTTCTTGTTTCAGTGCAAGTATGGTTATTTTGCCATTTATTCCGACTCCTGAGTTATATCTGAGAGTCCTTGCTTGAATTCAAGGTGCAATGTGGCTGGGGCAAGGAGGAGGCCCAAGTGGATTTCCTAGCAGGAGATAAGTCTATTGGAATGCCCAACAGAGAGGTCAAGCAGCGTACTAGGCCTCCATGGATTCAGTTGGACTCTTTGTAGAATTGATGATCATTGTGGTTTTAGTCCAACACTGATGCAAATTTCCAAAAGAAGCATTGGATTCCCTATCTTTTGTACATTTTGATCAAGATTAGTTGTATTTTTGAAAGATATACTGTCACGAAATAGGAACTCTTGAATTAAAATTTGGTGTAAGTGACTGAAGATAGATGTAGATTTAGTGGATAGTTCTGAACTAAACTAAAACAAACTAATTTCTGTCACTGAGTCATATGGCAGGTGTAAAAGTCACATTATAAATATTTCTTGCCAGTATTAAGTGAGGAAAACACAACTAAGAGGGCATTCTTAATGCCTTCTTCTGAATTTTGCAGTAACATTTTTGCCTGAAGTACACCCAGCTGCTTTCTCCAAGGATCTTTACTCTTCCTTATAATCGTACTCCTGAGTATCTGACCTCACAAAATTATTTATTTTTAGCACAGCTGCTGTTGTCATATTAAACCATGATCACCTAAACACACAAGATTAGAATGGAGTGAATCTTACTAGGCTGAGATTTTTTTTCTTCTCCTGCCTTTTTTCCATCATCTTTTTTGCATCCTCTGTGGGAGAGGTATCAACCACTGCTGTGTTTCTGTCACCACTCCCTGCTGCTCCTTGTCACCTGTGCTGGATCTGTGTGCTGGGGAACAGCATGGAAGTTCTGCCCCTACACATTACCAACCCTGTGCCTATGGAAGGTACAGAGTAATAGAGCATGTCATGGTGACATACTGCAAACTAATAGAAAGTATGATGGGGTTAAAAACTTATTGTCAGTATTTTTAAGAAGCTACTTAATACTTGGATGATATCAAATACACCAGAAAAAGCCCCTCACCTTTGTAGCTTGGAGAAAACAGCAGTGCTCTTGTCTGGTGTCTGGGGTCTTTTTCTGTTTCTAAGCAAAAGTCACAGTTATTATTAATAACTGCATGGAGTTAATGGGGGAAAAATTTTTGTTGGTTTTGGTTTTTTTGTTACTTGTACATTTCTACTTTGGGCTGTGTTCTGCGTGTTCTGACTGCCTCCTGGAGCTGCCTAACTTAAGGAATGGTCAGATAATCTCTCAAAGTGATTTAAAATGTTCCCATTGTCCAGCTGCTGTTGTCCCTTTCCCTGGGATGAAACAGTTGATTGTATGGTTGGAGTGTGTCATATGGAGAATTAAACACAGTTTGCATAGCTATGAATCATTATTTTTACTCTGGGTACATAAGCTACCCTGGCTACCACAATTAGGACAAACTGTGACAGCCTCTCAGCTGTTGGTCTGTAATGCGTACCTGCTGTAACGGGCACATTGGATCTCCTCTGGTGACACTGCAAGTTCTTCCATGACCAAATAGGCATCAGACAGGCAGCCCAGGTCATTTTCTCCTCCATCCTGCCTGTGGAGGACTGGACAGATCTGGAAGGACAATAACCAGTTGCACAGCTCTTATTGACAGCTGGGACTCAGTTTTTACAACTGGGGTATACTTTTTGAGAATTGAGGACTACTAGGAAGAGATCCACCTCACCACATGAGGCAAAATTTTGCTTCCCAGAAGGCTGTCCAAACTGATGAGGAGAGCATTAAACTAAAAATAAATGGAGGAGGGAGGTGATGGTGACCCACAAAGATGATTGCTCAAGTGAAGAATCACAGAGTAGTTTGATTTGGAGGGGACCTTCAGAGTGACACCTTCCACCAGACCAGGTTGCTCAAAGCCCTGTTCAGCCTCGCCTTGGAATTCTGCCAGGGATGGGGCACCCATAGCTTCTCTGGGCAACCTGTTCCAGTTCCTCCCTACCATCACAATGAAGAATTTCTTCCCAATATCTAATCTAAACCTGCCTTCCATCAGTTTGAAGCTATTGCCCCTTGCCCTGTCAAGAAATTGGCGGTCTGAGTTGGCAAGAAAAGGGTGCAGGGTGAATGGACAGGAGAGCCCTCAAAACCAATCCAACAAGGCAGATGTGCCCCCAAGGCCAGGTGTAGGAACACAAATAAGGAAATGCCTCAGGAAAAGTCTCTCACACCCTCTCTGAGAACCCAGCATGTCAGAGGTCTCTCTGTTAAGTACATTAGTGTGCACAATATAGGAACCAATAGGAAATCAGAGGTCCACATGCAGCTACATTCATTCACGATCACAGAGATGTGGTGAAATTGCTGTCATGTCCATTATGCAGTGTATGTATACTGGCTTTTTAGTCAGGACAGGCTGGGAAGGTGAGGAGTGAGAGTTGCTCTTCATTCCAGCAAAGGGAAGATGGTGAAGGCATCAAAGCATCTGGCATATAAGGAGAGGCTGAGCAAGCTGGTACTGTTCTGCATGGAGAAGGTTCTTCATGAGATGTATAAATGGCTGAAGGGAGCGGGAGAAGAGAGATGCAGCCTCTTCTCAGTGGTGCTCCATCACAGGACAGTATCAATGGCCACAAATCAAAATAGATGAAAATTCATCTCAGCACAAGAAAGCACTTTCATTGTGACTGTGGTCACAACCAGGGCCAGATTGCCATGAGTGGTTGTGAAGTGGTTTAAATATCCGTGAAGGTATTCAAGACCTTTCAGGACCTGGGCTTGGGCAACATGCTCAGAGGTGACCTTGTGTGAGTAGGGAGGTTGGGCTTGATGATGTCTGCTGGAGTGAGGAGGACAGAATGTCCCTGCCAACCTCTGCCCCTCTGATAGTCTCTCAACTGAAGATACTAATCTTCCTCTCCTTTTGGTGTATTATTTGTTATGGATTTTTTTCCAAGCAATTTAACATTTAACAGAAGAATAACGCAAATCCCTGAAGGTACCTGTGAATGTTCTTCTGCCATATATACTCTCATGGAGAAGGAGTTTGATCACTTCACATCTTGAATTGATAGTTAATACTTAGAGCCTTTAAGGAAATATTAAGTAGCCAATTTCCTCTTGAAGTTATGAGATGCACATGCCATTGCATAGAAAATTATGCTAAACAGCTGGGAGTTAATGTGCCATACACAATTTCTAATGAATTTACATAATGGAGTACATATGTATTCTTAAAAGATAAATAAACTATTATTTGTCTTTTAAGAATTATATAAAGTGACAATAAGGCATCTTCTAATTTCATTGTCGATTTTTTCCTACACAGACGTTGATGATTTCTATATTTATGTTTCTATTAGAAGTTAGAACTAGCCATGTTTAGGATGAAATTTTGAGAACAGAAGAAAAAGAATTTTGCTAAAGACAGCTTTTTATTTTGAGATTTTAAGCAGTTTTCTCTGGGTACTTTTCCATAGTCCTCCAATACAAGGACTCAAATCATGTGTGTTCTGGGAATTGCCAAATTAGGAAAAACAAAAGTGAGAATGGGAAGAATCATGCTTATGAATATGTCCATCTCAGTGAATTCTTTCTTCACTCAAGAACAGGTGGTCAGCACAATGAGCTTGAGTTGAGTTGATCACAGAAGCCCAGCTCACTTGCACCTAGGAGATCTTTTCTGATTAGAATCCTATCACTTTGTTCTAGGAGCCAGGCAACAGTGTCTGTCAGAGCACTGTCAGGTGGATTTGTTGCTGCTCCTGTTTGGGGCTGAGAGTGCCGCTTTGCAGTACATTCACTGCATAAATTAACTCTACCAGGAAAGTGCCTGACTTTAACCAGCTGTTTTCCTAGAAGCTGAAAACTGAGTTACCAAGTAAGTAAACAAAGCAGGAACTTGATGGTTTTTTTTTCCTGTTTCTTCACTTTATGGTCTTAAAGACTGAGTCCTTATGGTTCTTGGATTCAAAGGCTTTCGTGTGCAGATGAATGCAGGACAAACACCAAGTGCTTCAGACCCCTTGCCAGTGTGAGCTTCAAGTTTAGGATTTTGAGCTTCAAGTCCAGAAGTTCTACTCTGCCAGGGGGTTTGCAGAGATTTCTAACTGCAGACTAAATTCTTGCTGTGAATTAATGTAAAAAATAAATGTCATTGTCCCTGTATTCTAGCTAGACAGTGTCTGGAATTTGTCGTTTGCACAAGATACAAAAGGACATTGTCAGGTGAGCAAGTACATCTTGCCTTCTTTCTGACTGTACTTTCCTGAAAAATTTTCACTCTGGTATGATAGCAACATCAGTAGCCACAAAATCCCCCAGCATGAAGGCTGCTGGGAGCCCACAGAGTTAGCCACAGAACAATATGTGTGTGAAGCTAGCCAGATTTATGACTCTAAAAGTAAGGAAAGTATGATTGTTTTTATAAAATTATTTTCAATATTATGGAGAACTGATTTTACCCTGTATTTTCTGGCTCCAACTAATCATAAACTTTGCCTTCATTTGTTATCAATAAAACAAGTTAGAAGGGCTTTTGCAAATGAGTCATAATCTGTCTGTGTGGGGAGGGTGGGTGCTGTCAAAGAACAAGGACTATTGACAACATGTGCCTGAATATTAAGTAGTCCACTAAGAATCATTGTTGTCCCCATGCAGATATTTTTGGGTTTTTTTCTATGTGATCCATACAGTCAGGAAATAAAAATACCATGTAGTGCTCCACAATGGGACAGGGTGGGGTTTTTTTTAATATATCAGAAAAGAAACATGAAAATGTCAGCTTAATCATGCATTTAAATTTTGTTGATCAAGTCTAATTTTTATGAGTGCAAATAATCACTGAAGCTGGACAAATTTGCTCTAGATTGCATCAGAAACATAATGTTTGGTGGCCTGCTTCATTTAAATGGAGAATTATCTTTATGAAACATCCTCTTCATAATTTGTCATTACACGAGAATTGAACAAATCAACATAAATCTTACATAAAAGTTATTTAACTAAATGTTGGTACTATAAGTATTTTAAATGCATTGTGCACTAATTCAACAGTCCCACAGTGCACTATGTAAAGATATATATTGGGTGGTAAGAATTTCTGTTCTGCAGCATAACAGAATATGCAAAACCCAAACACACTACAGAATTGGAATGTTTTGGCTTGTTTTGGTCACCTGAAGAGAAAAGGCCAAAGCCAAAACCCCACCTTAAATATCTCCAGTATTCTTTTAAAAAGTGGATTTTTTTTTCCTGTTAGAAACCAACTTTTTTTTTTATTTAAATTTTGCTACTTTTTATTTGCACAGTCTTTCAGTATTGCTGGCATTTAAAATAAAATTGAAATTCACTGCACAGAGGAAGCATTTTTTGTATGAGACTGTTACANTTTTTTGCATTTGAAGGTTTAAATAGCAACAAGATTCACTTGATAGATTGCAGTGGCTGTTATAAATAATCAATACTATATAACCTAATATCAGTTTAGGTTCTAGAAAAAATTCCCATAATAATGTGAGATTTTTATTCATTTTTGTTTGGCTTTCTATCACTTTAGCACATTTTAATGAAGTCAAGACTTTAAGAACTTTGGGATTTTACTGTAGTTACAGAAATATATAAATACCAGGGGAAAAAATACCTAACTGAAATTACAACAATATACATACACTTTCACCTAAAATATGTAACATAAATTTTTTATACCAAAAAGCTGGTCAGCTTCAAATCCGAGTGTAATAGACTGGGTCACACCCATAAGCTTAAAATTAGGTGGATAAATGCTATTTCGTAACAGAAGCATATCTGGTCCTACTAGAATCTGGAAACAATATATTTGAAAAAAAGTAGTGATAACAATGAAAACCTTTAATGAGACATTGTGTTCTTTGCAAGATAATTTATCATAAGGTTTTGCCTAAGAATTCCAGTTCACAATATTTTGTGAAGGTGTTATTTTTAATAGTCCTGCATAGTATTCTCTCATTGATAGTTAGCCAAGCAAAGAATGCAGTCATTTTAATTCTGCTGAACTAGAAATGAAGCACTGTGAGAGATCTGACATTTCAAGTGTACAGTACATACTGAAGCCTTTAGATGGAGACATACTTCAAATAAACACCTAATATTCAGTTCACAGTGCATTGTGTAAATACAAGAGAAAGCTAAGATAAATGGGAACCAAATATTGAAAGAAAATGAGAGAAATGGTATAGTACTTGTACTATTGTAATGTTAAAAATTACTTACTCTTAACTACATTGGTAATTGAATACTGAGGGCATATAAAGCTGACAACAGCAAAAAGGTTACATGTTCTTGTATAACCAACTGTATTTACTGCTGATACATGTTTCCAAGAAATGTATTATACTGTAAATAAAAATTCTGTTGTTGACATTACAGAACTCTGTGTAATCAGCAGCATGCATCAAAAGGCCTCTGATAGTCATATTAGTCTCATGTCCTATTAAGAATCAGACTAAATTACATTACGAGCACTTCCCAGAATAAGCTAACAAAATGAATTCTGTTAGAAGACATAATTTGAGTGCCTATGTAAAAAAGAGAAAGTAATTTAGTAGTAAAGTACTAATGCTTTTTTTTTATTCTCCTGTCTTCTGTACTGCAATATATTCAACGTTACTGAGAAGCTCATCACACTAATTATCACATCTAGTAGTTCAGTTATTCTGATGACTACTACAGATGAATACCCCAAGATCAAAACATTAATGGTATACATCTGGTTGGACCCAGATATACTGCACTCCTAAATCACAATCTGTTAATTTGATTTTTATTTTCCTTACAAATGTGGTATGAAAAAGGTGGACATTTTAATGAAGATGTATATCCTGTAAAATTTCTCCTTGGGAATTCCATAAAAGAAGCAGACGTCACATTGTGAAGATGAGCACATAACTGCTGCTGTAGAAGGCTTGTGGACAATGGATATCTTTCTTTCGAATTAAGTACCAGGAAATGATGTGAGAAAGCCCAAGTGGTTTTATGCATCCTTCTTAATCCATACACATTGCATAATTTTATATTACATTTACAGGTATACACTGAGTTGCGTGGCTCACAAGTTTGCAGTACATTTTATGTCAGGGCAATATGAATATAAATTCAAACAGTCCTGAACAGTATAATTCTGACTACATTAATTGCATACCTAAAATGCATTTAATTTGGAACCAAATCTCATCCTCACTTTTGATTTAAGAATTTTAATACTTTAATACTTTAATATGAATATACAATTGTGGATATTTTGAGATCATAACATGTGTGGCATAGAAAGTGTTTTGTTTTTATTGGAAACCACCTAGCTTCAAAGGACTACATCAAGTAAGATCTAAGCAGATCTAGAGTTCTAATGAGGGGCATTGTTAAAGCATTAATGTAACAGTCATCATAGCTATCCACAGAGTTAGTGCCCTTTTTTTTTCTCCGTTCCTTTTCTTTATTTTACATCTCAGTGCAGAGCAAATACTATTATTTGTATTATTAACATGTAAAGACATTTATTAACATGTAAAGACATCAGAGTATCTTCCGTGCAGGTGTTTCTTTTGGATCAGCTGAAAAACATAGAACAGAGACAATTAATGATGGTTTGCACACTGTGTGTGAGAAACGGCAGGCTGATGCTAAGAGAGAAGGACCTTTCATTAAAAGTGGTGTTAAGTTTCAGTGTGTCACTTTTCCACTGATTCTTTAGATTCAGGAGGTATTTCTAAGTCCTCTGCAGCTGTAGGGCTTTGATTTAACACGCCTGTAAATAACTAGAATGCAACTCTGCTTTGCAGGTGTTGAAGTTAGAAGTCAAAATGAATTATTTTCTCAGAAATTCTATCCTCTTTGTTAGTCAGTAGATCTTTAGAATAAATGCAATTTGTATTTAATGTAGGTTTCCTCAGAAGACTGCATTCTAAGCCCACAGATACTAAGGTTTTCTTCGGTGTGCAAATGTGACGGTTGTGCATCCTTCTGGTGACCTGGTACATAGTATCTGCTGTGACAGAGCAATGGTCCTCCACTCTGTTATGGATTATGAGCTGTACAGTATTTTTGGCCTGAGTTTCTTGAAGACAGTGGGAATGGATCAGGAACAACGGCAGTACATAGGAATTAGATTGCATGCTGCTTCTGATTTATAAGCTTTTAATAGGGATGTATTGCAGAAGAAGGGTCTTGCTTTGCAACATTAAAACATCATCTGCTTACCTTTTGGCTGTGAAGTAGCTTACATGTTGTATTTGAGGCCACCTCTGTGTGTTTTTTAAAATGTCATCTGTATTCGTAATACATTCAAGGGACAGAACCAAGAAACAATTTCTTCCAAGACCTTCCACCAGTATGCAGCATATAAGTCTGTGACAAGTGATGTTACAGAAGGTCATGTCACTTTTAACTGCTTGCATTAGATCTTTCTGATTTCCCTAGTGCCCTTCTGTTGTTTGATTAATACTACTTGATTTCAAACAAGCTATCAGAAGGCATCATTTAGAGTGACTCTTCTAAGGACAACGTAAGATTTTCACCATAGAACTTTTATTAAAATAAATGTAACACTGCATTTTATCTTCATTTGCTTTTTTTGCCCATCTTCCCTTTCCTCTCCCTCCTTCCCCATCACCTCCCTCCCTCCCTTATACCTCCTCTGCTTGACATAAGGATCCAAATAACTACTGTATTCTTTCAAAACAGAGTGGCACATGTGCACTTCATTTGAATAGAAACGACGCAGAATCAAAGGATAAAAAAATCCACTGAGGGGGGTTCTACTGTATTCTTAATACAATGTTAAACTGAAACCTGTGTTCAGATCTACCGTACCTCTCTTGAACAACCTTCCTTTGTTCCGGAGTAGACTGTACTTCAGTATACAGCTTTTGTAAGGCTTCAGTGTGCCAATAATTCATACATCATACAACTACGAAGAATCTACTTTCCTTGTTTTAGTTTGTGGCCAAGTTCTGAAAACACTTGTTTTGGTGCTTTAATGAATTGTATTATCATATCCGTATTGTCTTAGTGGTTTTGTGTGTTGTGTTTTTTTCTTTTAACCCTTTCTTTTGAGTTTCAAGACAAGTGAAAGCATGGGGTATGTTTCATATACTTCAAAGAATTATTTATACATCTTGGGCATTGGCACACTTTCATTACATTTTATTTTGCTATAAAAATTGAATTCTGTTTTCCTTCCCAAACAATTCAGTACTCCAAATCTCAGTGTAATTGATCACATGGCTAAACTAGAAAAAGAACATAGACTGGTAGTGGCTTTTGAATTCAGAAATGGAATGGAGGGGATGGAAATCTGGGCTTAGTCTGATACTTCAAGTAATTTCAAAGGACTTTTTATGCCCTTTGAACAAGTTAAGATTTTGCCTCTCTATAGAAGCTTGTAAAGTAGTTTGAGATCCTTAGATGTGGGAAAAAAAACCCACACCTGAGTCTGAAGTGTTATTATGTGGATAATTTAGAATGGATATTGTCATGCAAGTGATTTCTGTGAGGTGCTGTCATTTACAATTTCAGAGATTTCCAGTTCAACTGATTGTCTCCATTCTAACTTGAATGCTAATGTGATATGGGCATCCTGCTATTCAACCTTCTCAAGACGAAGAATTTCTGGATGTACATAAAAGAGATCTTTAAGTGTCTAAGGAATGTTAATGTTGAAAAGTAAGAGACCTACTGACTTAGTGAGCTCTGGGCATTAGGCAGTGTGTAAGTCAACAGATCTGATTTATATCTAGGGCTTTAGACAAGTAATGGTGTAGTTAAGTGGGTGTTTTGCATGTGGAAGAACTTATCTAAGAGAGTTTCCATCTTGCTGCAGCCCTTAACAGCTTGTTTTCCTCCTCTCTTCTCAGTTTACCATTTTCTTTGTAGAGCTGGTGAAGCTGCTCTGTAAACTGGGTCACTGGAACCAACTGCATTAAAGGCTTGAGGTTGTGCGTTTTTGAAGAACTCAGTTACTCCAGTGATGCAGTTTACAGCTCAGCTCCCCAAAGACTCTGAACAGCCCAGGGAATATAGCAATGAGCAACCAGGAGAGGAACAAGGTGATGCAGGTGTGTGGAAAACAGAAAATGCCTTTGTTTCAGAGTGGTCAGTGAAGACTGGACCTCTCAGACACCTCTAAATGAGATGTAAGAGGTGTATTGAACTAAGCAGGAGCTACACACGTGTCAGCAACATGCTCTCAACATTTCTCTGTGATCAAAACTCCCTGGTAACTGTCTTTGATCCCCTTTCTTTGAGAGATGGAGCAGAGCTGTCCTAAAAGGCCAACAGAGAACAGACTGGTGAGGGAGAGTTCTTCATGGATAGTGCCTAGAGCACAGCCTGTATTCCTTCTTCTGCCTGAGGGGATTCAGAAGTACATCTGGCTGGTGCCAGGTCAGAGGCTGCAGAAGATTTGGTCAGTCAGGCTCCTCCTGCTAAAATTGTTATTCTGGGCAGGGAAGAATTCAAGAGTAATTCCTTCATTTCTCAAGTCATACTTCCTTCTCATGCTTTTGGACATGCTTTATGGTTTCTTTGTATTTCTATTTTTATCTCATTCAAAGCTTTAGGACAGAGAAGCCAGTAGGCAGAACTGGAGGTTCCTTCTCTTTCAAAGTACTGTTGTTAAGAGAGGTTCTGGGACAGGGTTCAAACAAGGAGGGAGAGCTGAAACTGCAAATGTTTTGAACTGTGCAGGTGACTTGCATGTGTGCACAGTGTTCTACTAGATGGGCACGTTACATCAAACCGTGTGTTGTTTATGCTCTGCATGGGCCCATGTGACATATCTAATTGGGACCTGCTTGATGGTAGAGTTAACACCGGGAAAGGAAACTGATACACACACTTCTGTTTTTCAGTTCTTCTCTTACCTGCATTTGGCTCTTGGATAAAGTCCCTTAAGTTCTTGTACATGGATGTGGGAATACCCTTGCAGCAATGTCTGGGAGGGTGGCTATGAAGCTGTAATTTTAGTGTGTTGTCTTAAATCACATAAATTATTTCATATCAATGAGTTTTGCCTTCACTTTTCCTCTTTATGCCTATTTTATAATACATAGTATAAACTTTTTGCACCCATCATAGGACACTGGGCTAGTTGGATCTCTGATGACCTTCATAATGGGTTTTCTTACATCCTTATAGGTACTTACATATATATACATAAAGATATAAAGAAGCACATCATCTTCGGGTGATAAGGAGGTACAACAGAATTTTCCTGTTCGGGTCATTGATCACAGTATCATGACAGAGGGATTTTTATGTCTGAATCTGCCATGGCCCATCTTTGGAAAATCATTTGATCTCTCTGTAAACTAAACTTAGTGGCTTATTTCATGCTGGTGGTATGATTAATAATTATTAATATTTGGAGAAAGAATTTAATGAATGTTTATATTTCATGGTGTTGGACTGGAAAACTATATATGGAAAAATATATAGATGCAGACATGTGGCAGGTGCAGCTAGCAATTAATGTGCATAAAGTTAGATGCACAGATTGTATAAAATTATTATTAAGAAACACAAGGCTAATGTTGATAGAGCATATGGCATATATCGTTGTTGAACATGATAAGGAGATAAGCTACTATGAATTTATTTCCAGCTTTGTATTCTTCAAGAATCTCTTGGTGAAGACTGTAAATTCTATTAAAAGTGTTGCCCTTTTATGTAGGTAACCGTAAATTTGAAGCGAGCATGTGTGTGTGCTGCATAGGCACCAGTGGAGCTGACAAAGGATTCCTTTAGTTAAAGCAGGCATATAGTGAATTTTGAACTACCTTTTTAAATACTTAAATTGTAAAGCAAGCGTTTTGCAAAGGAAGGGTTTTCAGTATATAATTCCCCAATGTAGGTCAATTAAAGCTATAACACTTTCCTAAATTTGAATCTCTAGATCAAGTGTTTTTTCCTAGTTGTACATTTTCCCTCTGTGCATTTATTTCAAATGTTAATAAAGTTTTCATCTACAAAAGGCTTAGAATTGACAGAACAAAACTCTTTCTTTTTAAATGGTGACAACTACTACTGTTTCTGTCTGCAGGTAGTGGAGGACATGCTAGAGGACGAGGAAGAAGAGGATGACAGAGATGACAAGGTAATTATCTTTCCTAGCACTTGGGTATCTGGGGATGGGAGAATTTAGACATGACACTGTTTTTACCGACAGTTAAAAAAGGAGTTGATGTGTTTTAGTCCAGAAAATTGGACAGAGCTGTTTATCATCCTAATAATGCTATAGTGTGTTGAGGGAAAGGTTAGAGGTCTATAAATCCTTTGTCGTTTTCTTTTTTTTTTTTTTCTTTTTTTTCTTTTTCTTTTTCTTTTTCTTTTTCTTTTTCTTTTTTTCTTTTTCTCTTTTCCTTCTTCTTCTTCTTCTTCTTCTTCTTCTTCTTCTTCTTCTTCTTCTTCTTCTTTTCATTTCTTCTTTTTCTTCTTTTTCTTCTTCTTCTTCCTTCTTTCCTTCTTTTTCTTCTTCTTCTTCCTTCTTTCCTTCTTTTTCTTCTTCTTTCTTCTTTCCTTCTTTTTCTTCTTCATTTTTTTTCTTACTTTTGCATTTCCTCTTCCTTTTCCTTTTTTTTTTTGTTTCCTTTTCTTGGTCCAGAGCTGGATTAAATATTGTTTTCCGCCAGGAACAAGAATATCTCAGCCTGTCTGGAACTTGATAGCTCTTGTGAAGATAACTGCAGCAACAATTGGTTTTGAAGGACAAAAATTCCTCCTGTCTTGAGTGCTACAAATAGGGCTGCACTTCAGGGGAAAAATGCTGTGGAAATAGCAGCTCTACACAGGTTAAGGATGGGATACTGACATCTAAAACTTTCAGAGAATTGCTGGATAGAAGAATGTCTTGAATGGTTTGCACTCCATATGACATTTAAATAATCACAATTCTTGTAGACATCCAATTGATTTGAAGTTTGCACCGTGGCCCTGCAGGCTGGGAAACCACAGCAGATCATTCACCTGTTTGAGTGGACACTGTTCAGTTCAGACGCTGCTGGTTAGGTTTAGGATTGCAACCATAGTAAATAACAACTCATTCCCACATATTGTTGAGCCAAGCCATGGGATTTCTTGGATTGGTTGTCCCCCAGAGAGAGGGAAAAAACAAAGAAAATAAATCAGAATGACCTTGCACCACTAAAGCAACGGCTAGCACTGGCAGGATGGCTTTCTGGTGAGATGAGTGCAATGAAGACAGGCCAATACTTGCTGGTATTTTTCTGTCAGAAAGGTGATATTTGTGGAAGAAAATAAAAAGGAAAAAGATAGTTTTACAACAACTCTGTATTAAAATTCAGATTATTTTGACCTTCACAGATGTTCCCCCACTTCTATTGTAATAAAGCTTTTTTTTTTTTCTGAGAGGAGACAAACAGTGCATCATAATTTATGCTCTTGACCTTTTTTTCTGGCTGAGATGTACATTTATACACCACTGTAAGAATTCATATGCTGGCAACAGCATTTGAAATGTCAGAAAATTCACTGTGATTAGTTAATCCCCTCAATGATTATTTTTCTGTTAGCTAACACTTAGGATGTTAGAGATGATGAAAAAAATAAAAGTATTTTCCTTGTTCCATTGCCAGGTCAAACATTTTACAATTATGTGAAATTCTTCTAGACATCACTTAAATTGTTAGCTACATAATTTCAGAATCAACTAACACTGTACTAACAAAATCTTCTTTTACAAAACACATATGTGATTTTTTTGATGCTAAGTGATATGAGCATCCATTTCTGGCAATAAAAGATATGATTTATTGTAAAAGTCAATCATGTAGCTGTGGAGAGCTTGAATTTTATCTCAATATGCTAGCTTTGAATCATCATTTGTTTTCTGATAAACACTGATCTACCATCCATTTGAGGCCATTTTCTCCTCTTTCTTTCTGCTTTATTATTAGATCTGGTGCAAATGTATCATACCGGTAGTGTGTGTATTCTTGGATATTTTAACCACTGTTATTAGTTCACAAAGAGTAGTACTTGACTGCTTGTAGTTTAAACCAGCCTGTGTAGTTACTGGGTTTAGTGGGTTTTGGAAATTGCTAAACAAACTCCTTTAAAGGAGAAGATGAGGGCAGAGGTCAGCCCCTCCCTCCCCCCAATTCCCTGGTGACTCTCCGAGCAAACGTCCCTAATTAGAAATATCACTCTAGGTTTCAATGTTGTGATCTAATATTCAGCTTTCTCAAACTGACACCAGAGTTCAAACATTTTTCTAGATCTAGTTACCAAGGTTGAATTAAAGTGAGTACTGACATTACTGTGTGCATTCAGTGAGCCCTTTTATTGGATATTTAAGAGTTGGTTTTCTATACAGAATGTGTTAAGGTTGATTTTTATAAATTCAAAGCTGTCTTCATTATTGCAAATGTTTTGAGCTCTCAAGATTAAATATGCTGTTTGAATTGGAAAAAAAACCCTACACTTTTCAAAACAAGCATGCATGGACTATTCTACTTATTCAGTATGTTTGCAGGGGGCGTTGTTTTGCACTAGGTTAAATTGTAAATAATAAGCACGTGGTTAGGACTGACTTGTTTGTTGTCAGAAGCTAGTAAGCTGTTTTTCCTTTCCGGTGCACTAGACATACTCTCTTAACTACTGCTGTTCCTCTTACATTTTTTGTCTAAATGGCAGGGTGCAGGTTTGTGTTATTGTAGTTCATGTGTGTTTTCTTCAAGCTATGTGCAAAAATTAATTTTTGTGAGAAAACAAATGCACGTTTTGTAACACCAGCTGCTAGTGGTCTCTGGCTTTTATTATTTCTCTTGCTTTTTCATGTGGTATAATAGAAAACTCAGGAGAATGGGTCTCCTTATGCAAAGAAAGTTACAAGATTAATAAATGTGCCAAACCCTTACTTTCATTAAAACCGAAGCATATGTTGCAAATATGCAAAATATGCCCCAGCTGTTTGACCATGGCCAGTGTCTTTGCTCCCTGATTACCACACGGAAGCTATTAGTCCTGTAACCTTTGGACTTAACAATCAATAGGGTATTACATGGCATGGAACTGGAGCACCTGTTTTCCATTTAGTAAAGGCTCCTTGCAGGCTTTACCTAAACCTATCCATATGTTTTCACTTATCAGATTGCTGGGCGATTATGAAAAGTGTCTTTCTTTGGAGCTGACTTGGATATTAGTGGCTCGCTCACAGTGAAAGGGTAACTCTGGCTACGTGATGGCCTCAGTGCAGGCACGCACTGATGTAGGTTATGTGTCATGGAGGAACATTGCTCAACATCCCTAAACTGTAGAGTTACAGAGGTAGTCAACTGAGGATGATGAACACTGAAATATTGGAAATTAGTTAATGTAATGCATTTTTTTAATGATGGTGTATAATGCTGAGAGGACTCCGACAAGATAGATTTGCACTTACCATGTCTCATTCTAATGTTCTGGATTTTAGTAACTTTTTTCACCCTCTGCTGCAGTCAAGACAGGACTGCTAGTTCAAGGCCACAGGATGTTGTTTTTTACTGGAGAATCTTAACTTTCATCTTCACTTGCAATATGAATAATAAACTAAAGCAGCTGGTATGCTACTTGTATTGGTTACAAAGTGGTGTTTAGCAGTGCAACACTTTTTTCCTGATTTTTCTTCATTGTCTTTTTATGTATTTAGGAATTGAAAAAGATGTAGTTTGTTTGGCTCAGGCATTTGTCCTTCATTTAATACTAGTTTTTCCAAGAAACAGCACTGGATTCTGCATTCCAGATGTTCTGTAACACTTGCTAAACCTACCCCAACCACAGATTTACAGTTAATCTGTTTTCTCTCTCTTCTTTTTTTCTTTTGGCTCCTTTCCAAACCCTGGTTTATACAATATCTTAGCAAATAAGGGTCAGTTAAATTACATGAAGTCAAGTTATCAATAATCTATCAAAAGGATTTTTACACAGTTATGTTATAATAATGTAGCAGCCAATATGCATAATCTGTGTATCTAAGATTCAGTTTTTAAGAAGTTCACATATGCTCTTCACATGGCTTTATTCTTTTAACAAGCTCCAGGCAAGATTTCAGATAAATCTCAAAGATTTTCAGGTCAGCATTTTGCTGGATGCCCTCAGCACACCACAGAATCAGGCCAGTGAAAACTGCTACCATTGCAGACATAAAGGGAGGAAGATGCACGTTATGAACACTGTTTTGTTTTACCTTTATATTAACATTTTATTAAGAAAAAATGCTCAAAACATTTGCACATTTGGCTATTCTCTCTTTAGCCTTTAATTCTTTGAAAAATTCTTTACGGTTCTCAATGATATTGTACTTCAAGATAACTAGCAGCTTTTGTAATGAATTATAGTTGAGTCAAATTAAAATATGTTTTAAAGCTTTTAATCATTGCTGCTGAGAGGTACTAACTTTGTTCTCAAGCCAAGACACATTTGTAACCTGTCTCAGAAGCATGCCCTGCATTTTTACTGATAGTAGATTGTGAGGAGGAGGAAAGATAGCTCCAATGTAGCCTACATTTTTATATTCTATAAAAGAGAAGATTGTGATCTATTACGGTGGCAGTTATTTTCTATAAAATAAATGGTGGGAAAATGATACCAAGAAATAGAGAGTGGAGTTAAAATTCCAGAACAAGTAAATCTATTGGTCCACCTATAGCTTGATTCCACCATTAAATTCTACATGAACATAGCACCTAAATACTAACTGTAAATAGAAAACCAACAGCAGCTCCCAGTGAAAACTGTAGCTATGTGTGAAGCTGTTATCCTCTCAAAGCTTAGCTTATAACACCGTGTGTACTTACAAAAAATCTCTACAACAGGGCAATCTACAGTACATGACTGCAGAAGTCATACTTCTCAGTACAGTTTGGTTTCAGCTCAGTTTAGTTATTCATGTAGAGATGTTGATAAGAGGTCTGTAGTTTCTATAAAAATTGTACATAATATATGGGTTGATGGTGTACACTGCTTCCAGCCTGTAGTCTGGAATATCAGCTGGTTTTGATCATTGGATCACCCCCAAGTCACAGCCATGAAGTTACTTTTGCTTGGATATACCTTGGATCATGTGGAGCCTTTGCATAGCAACTTTCACAAGAAAGCATTTTTCATCCTGCCCTGTGTAGTGGGACATCATATAGGCTTCATCATTAACGTACACATCTTTGAAAACAGGTACTTGGACAGCCTTCTGAGAGGTTTAGTTTTAATGAGATCAGGTTTCTTTGTCCTGGTGCAGTCTTGAAATACTATCAAAATCAGTGAAGTAAAATAAGAATTAATGAGATCAGAATCTGAGATTTATATCTGAAGTTCAGCATTTGAAGAGGTGTGTGTGCATGCGTGTGTGTGAGATAGTCCTTGGGGGACCATGGGTCTGTGTCTTGGTTTGAGACAATTTAAAGGAGAATACTCTGGAATGAGTTGTCTCCTTCATAGGTTTAACCAGTCCCTTTCCACCAATGAAGAAAGAATGCAAGTACAGAAAAGTGAAAAAACAGCAGTTTACTAACAAGCATGACAGCAACAGGCAAAAAATAACAGCAAAATTGTTATATCTCGAGAACAAAGAGAGGCCCAAAAATGCTGGAGACATCCGTTCCCTCCAGGGTGGTGCTTCGTAGTCGAATGCATGGTCCGAAGGGCAAAAGGGAAAGGTGGTGTCAGCTTTCCTCCTGCCCCCTCCCTGCTCTGCTCATCTTCCCGACAGCTGGAGCCCCGGCTGGTATTCTCTGGACCAAGGGGCTAGAACGCGGGGAAGGACTGCACCTTCCTTGCGGCAGGAGACGGCAGGACAGGCAAACCAAGGTGGCTGGGCTGCGCTGGGGCCACTCGTGGTCTGCTCTCCTCGGCTGGGCACCGTCGGTGAGTGGGAGCGGCTGGCACTGCAGCGGGGGGCTGCCCTGGCCCCGCTTGGTAGCAACAGCTGGGCGCCTCTGGAATCGCCCCAAGGCAGCCTCTCCGAGGTGACGCAAAAGGAATAAAAAACGGAAAGAGAACCCAAAGAGGGAGACAAAACCTCTGCCTAAGCCAAGAGCAAACAGCCAGCGAAGCAAACAGCACACGGCAGAAGGCAGGAAGCTGCCCGGGAGGGCCGGTTTTAAGAACGCCCCTAAAAGCACCCCCTACACACAAGGTTCTCGTTCGTAGGCTTTTAAAGATACAGGAACAAGCTTTGGGCACAGAAAGATGTGGAATGTAATAACTTTATGGATTATCCCAGGACATTCCATAAACTGTTGAATTAATTACACTTACCCTTGTATATGGTGGTGTTCACCCGTGACCAATATAGTGTGGGTGATGTTCCACATTTATGAAGCAATCCAAGTATAATTCACTAAATTATTAAATCAAATAAAGAATGTGTCTAAATTATGTTAGCTATTTAAGAATGTGACATACTTTCCCCTCTACACTTAATATTATTTCTCAATGTAACTAAGCAGATTTAAATTCTTTGAGGCCAAGCAAAGGTTTTCACCTAGGTCCTCAAAAAGTAGCTTTAGGGTGTAGTTAAAAACATCTGTATGGTCTTCTCCATGACTTGGGAGAGAAGTAATGAGTGTTAAAGGAAACCACCAAAGCCCTTTACTGCTGGGTTTGCTTTGAAACCTTCCCATATGTGCAGGTTGGTTTATACCTTAGCTGCACGTGGTTTCAAAAGTGGTGACAATGGACCATTACCTGGTTTCAAAAGTGGTGACAATGGACCATTACCATTCTTAATTTTTTAACAGAATTTCTTTGAAGTAGTTTCACACAGAATCATGAGATCTGAGTTCTGTTTAAACTACTGCTGTGGACCACTTGCAACTCTAAGCAAGCCATGTAGTCACAGATTTGCCAGCCACCTGAATGTTTCTTCAGGTCTATTCATAACTCCATTTTTTAACCTTCCAAAGGACAGCCCCAAACACCTTTGGAGAGATGCCTTTTGAGCATTTTCTACAGCAAGATGTAGACCCCATAATATGCAACAAATCTTCCTCCGAGTCTCACAGGAAGCAGAGACAGCAATGTCTAAGTGTGGTGGGTTGACCCTGGCTGGATGCCAGGCACCAACCAAAGCCTCTCTATCACTCACCTCTGCAGCTGGGCAGGAGAGAGAAAATATAACAAAGGGTTCATGGGTTAAGATAAGGACAGGGAGAGATCACTCACAAATTACCATCCCAGGAAAAAGAGACTCAGCTTGGAGGTATTAATGTAATTTGTTACTAACAGAATCAGAGCAGGATGATGAGAAGTAGAATAAATCTTAAAACCACCTCCACTCCTCCCTCATTCCCAAGCGCCACCTCCTCCCCTTTAAGAGTGCAGGGAGATGGGAAGTGGGGGTTACAGTCAGTTCATCACAGGTTGTTCTCGCCACTGGTCTCAGGAAGAAGGGTCCTTGCTCTGCTCCAGCATGGGGTCCCTCCCACAAGAGACAGTCCTCGGCTAATTTCTCTACCCTAAGTCCATCCTGTGGGCAGCAATTCTCCACAAACTGCTGCAGTGTGGGTCACTCCTCCGCAGAGTACAGTCCTTCGGGCACAGCCTGCTCCAGCGGGCGTCCCCTGCAGGGTCACAAGTCCTACCAGGAAGCCTGCTCCAGCAAGGTCTCCTCTCTTCATGGGTCTGCAGATCCCTGCCAGGACCCTGCTCCAGTATGGGTTTCCCACAGGGTCACAGCCTCCTCTCAGGCATCCACTCTTTCCAGCCTGGGTCTCCTCCGCTGGCTGCAGGTGTGGCTTCCCCATGGATCTCCATGGACTGCAGGGGCACTGCTGCTTCACCATGGTCTTTATCATGGGCTGCAGAGGAATCTCAGCTCTGGCACCTGGAGCACCTTCTCCCCCTCCTTCTCCACTGAGTTTGTGTCTGCAGAGTCGTTCCTCTCACATCTTTTCACTTCATTTTTCCCTGACCACAATATCACCTGTGCAACAGCTTTTTTTATTTCCTTCTTAAATATGTTATCACAGAGGCATTACTATCACTGCTGGTGGGCTCAGCCATGGCCAGTGGCGGGT
>VZTF01007001.1:593815-633580 GCA_013397755.1 Cnemophilus loriae | reverse complement strand
CAGCCATGGCCAGTGGCGGGTCCATCCTGCCTGGCATTGGCTCTGCCAGACACAGGGGAAGCTTCCAGTAGCTTCTCATAGAAGCCACCTCTGTAGCCCACCCACTTCCAAAACCTGGCCATGCAAACCCATTACAGTAAGATACAACTTTGGAAGCCTTGTAGAGAAAAGTGTTGGTTGAGATGTGCTAGCATGAGGTAAGAGCTACACAGACCCAGTTCCTGGTGGAGCATGTGGCTGACACAGTGTATGTGAATGAGAATGAATGAGTGGCAGAGGTGATGCTGTGAGAGAAGAGGGTGCTCAGCAAGATGGCTGTGTGCAAAATGGATGGTGTGTTGCAGTCTGGGTTTTCAACTGAGGTTTGATGCTGAGGCTCGCACTACAACACAGCTGAAAATCCACAGCTTAAGCTAGGTGTTTGACTTCACAGATAGGCTTCTGAGGAAAATGGCAATCTCAACTACAAAAATTTGCCAGGACAGTTGATCAGGCTTTGCTGTGCTTTATGGAGGAAAATACAGGAATATGGGAAAATAAACGGCAAGATTTTGCGAACAATATGCATGTATTTAGTTTACAGTTTGAAATACCTGTGTGTCAGTGGAAAATTTTATATTGTTTACTTAATGTTGATGCATGGATCAGTGATGAAGTCTGCAGGACAGATCATTTAGGCAAGACATAATCCTGACAAAATGAAAGAAGCACCCATGCCCAAAGTATTTAAGAACAAAGCTCATCTTAGAGCAGTGTGGTATGGAATTAAAAAGTTGGTGTTGTGCAGCAGCATCTAGGACACATCACAGCATGGTACAGAGTAGAGTCTGCCTCTACTCAGGTGTAATCTGCTGGCAGATTAAGAGGCAAATTTAGCATAAAGCTTGTGGACAAATAGTGCATACAACTGCTTCGTTCTGTTTCCATTTTGTTCTGTGATAGGAATTCTATGCATTTACTCATAACTACTAGAAAAGCTCCAAAGGTAAGAAGCTTGTCCACGCTGCTCCTGCCTGGACTCATGAGAGGTCAAGCACTGGGACCAAGTGCCAAGGAGGGCAGTGGTTTTTGTGTGGATTTACTGACTTTTCTGTTGAGCTGCATGCAAAAGTACAGATGCCCACCCATGAACCCAACTGAAGCAGTTCTGGGCTGAAGAGTCTGCAGGAACTAGAGCTGGAACAGGAAGAAAGAGTAGGAGAAATAATATATAAAAATAAACATAGACAACTCAGGGAGCAGGAATGGCCAGTTTTTGGGCAGGCAAGGATGTGATGACACTGAGACCTGCATCAGGAGAAGGCAAGGAGGCAGGGAGAGGCCACAAAGCCCCAGGTGCAGGTGTGCTGGCGTAACAGGTGTGGATTGAGGATCCAAGTAGGAATGTGCAGAGTTTACCTTAAATCTCCCATACATTAATTTCAGAGCAGTTGGCTTCCCCATCTCAGTAGTTCTTTGAATGTAGTCTTCGGTGTACAATTTAGATGGACTTGAAAATTAGAATTTATGGCATATGGGAAAGCAATAAACGGTTGTTTTAGCACTCTGAGTCAGTACTAAATGTGACTTAAGGACCAGTGAGGTATCTGTGTTATCTGCATGATCAGCAAATGCATGTTTGACTGGTTCAGGAGCAGTTGAGGTAATATGATAGGATAATGTACAGCTGTAGCAGTCTGATAGTGCAGTGTTTTTATTGATTGTCTCAGTAAATGCACCAGTGTATTAAGTTTGCTTGTCACAGTGCTTAGTGCCTGGGGTAGTTGAGCAAGTTACTTTTCCACTGAGTTGACCCCCAAGTCCCAGAGTCTTTCAATCAAACTCTTTAGATTTCATACACTGGCAATTCCTTTCCTTTTCTAATGGGCTGTATTAAAGAAAATGTGTCACCTTTTGCACTATGTAATACTAAATCAGATCAGAATTCATGCACAATTATGTCAGTGGAAATATAATATTACAGACCTGCTTATCTCAAGATAGCACATGGAAAAATAAACTTCCACAGCTGACAGATTTACTTGATTCTGCAGATAAGTTATTTGTAAGTAATTGAGCTGAGAAATGTATATGGATTATTTTAATACATATAAATATATATATAAGAAAAATTACTAATAAATATTTAAGTATTGTTTTTTTCTTCTTTCTCTTTCTCCTATTTCCTTTCTCTTTTTTATATTTTCTTGGCCTGCTCAGGTGCTAAGGTAACAAAGTCCAAGATGGGAAAAACAGATTTTATTCTAGAAAACTGTTTTTGTTCTGAAGGCTAACAGCTTTAGAAAAACAAAATGGATACTACTCCTTTATCTAATGTCATAGATACTCTAATGCCACAGTAACAGAGAGCCCTGAGAGAAAAGCATTCCATTGAAAAAGTATTGCTTTCAGTTAGTCTTTAGCACTGTGAGTAAGTCAGAACAGCATTGCTAATCTGAAGCTTTCTTGCAATCAGAAATAGTAATTTAAGACCAATTGCTCAGCAGATGTGCTTTTTGGTATTTTACACAAAAGAATGGTACAATTTCTCCTACCCTCAACATATTAGCCAGTGCCTTGCTATGCCTTTAATGCATGGTATTAGCTATAATTTAGAATTAACTATGGAAAAGCCATTTGTTGACCTTTAATTACTGTTTGATTAAGATTTTAAATACCAACAGGAGAAGAAGAGTAGATGGAAATTCTTTGTAACGCCTTCTCCACTGCTGAGTAGGAGGCTAATTTGTAGTTGGATTTTTTTTTTCAAATTTGTAGAGAATTTGAAGTTTGTGCATGTGTTCATGTACACCAAAGCGTTTTCTTTTGTATTTTCTGTACTCACAGGACTGCTTTCTTTCCCACTCTCTAAGAACAAATGCTGCCTGAATATTTTAGATCAATACACAGTATATAGTGAAGATCAAGAAACAGTTTACTCAGCTATTTTTCTGAAGTATAATACACACCCCTGCACTTTGATAGAAGAATGGTTTGCATAGTAATGGTTGTGGTTTCTGTATAGTCTGTTAAAGATTAAGATTTTGTAGTCTGTTCAGGGAATGCTTGAAGCTGCATTATCAGAAATTACATTATATAATGTTATAGACCAAGAGTCAGTTTGCTACTAAATAGTTGTTTCAAGCAGTTCTTACATTGTGTAATCCTTTTCACTCACCTACCTCAGGATATATTGATTCAGAAGAAAATGTATTTTAACACTGTGATTTTTTAAAAAGAAAAACTTCATGCTGAATTTTGGAGTCTTAATGCATAAACACAGAAATGCCATTCCCTGAAAATGCTAAAGATTTTTTTTTTCCCTAGTGTTTTTTGTTCCCCTGTTTATTGAACATTGGAGTATCTTTGTTTTTGAGACTGGCTGCATTTGAAAGGAAACCACAGCAGTTGGGTCTGTGGCTGTGTTTTTCTCTGATGTCACTTAGACTTTTTGGAACTACCATAATGCCAAAAAGGCCCAATCGACAACTAGCAGATTGAAAAGCAGCACTTCACACTGTTGAAGCTCTCCAGAAGATTTTGGTGAGAAATACCTTAGTAACACAGCTGTTTGACAAGGCATCTTTGAACCTGGTCACAGGACAGCACAACCCCTCCTTGGGAGCCTGCTGGGAGAGTAATATAGGGAAAGTTCAGCAAATTTTGTAATTCGAAATCAATGTTTTGATGAGGACCTAAGGTGTCACTGCAGATAGACACTATCTATTTAGTTTGTAAAAATACCATTGGCT
This sequence comes from Cnemophilus loriae, assembly GCA_013397755.1. Classification (NCBI taxonomy): domain Eukaryota; kingdom Metazoa; phylum Chordata; class Aves; order Passeriformes; family Corvidae; genus Cnemophilus; species Cnemophilus loriae. The sequence continues at coordinate 629,849 of VZTF01007001.1, read as the reverse complement.
TTTAAAAGCAGGTCAGCATTACAGTGCAAGGAAAAGTAGAATTATATACAAGGTTTGATGAAGCATGTAGAACAGAACCGGATTTTTTTTTTTTTTTTGGATTACCTAATCAGACTATTTATAAAATGTACAGAATAATTGTGTAGGGTTGGAGGAATTAATTTTTCATAATCTGAACTTGAAAAACATGCAGGAAAAATAGTATTACCTTTTAAAAAACACTAAAATAAAAGAATCTGCAGTCAGTGGCATCCTACACCATATTCTTATTTCAGTGTTCCTTAACATTTTGAATAAGGTAATTTGTAAGGATGATGTCTATAACGGCTTCCAAGGAGTCAGCAAGGATATATTTCATTGAGGATGAAACTTGAGTTTCAGCAGAACACAGTTACAATCATGCTTTTATCTGCTTTGCTTTTCCCATCATAGGTAGAAGGGGATTAGTCAAGGACAGGGAGCACTCCAACACTGCTATACTACCTTGGCCTTCCTGAAGTGTTGTTCTTTCCCTTTGGAGATGCTGATAACACCCAGGCACTATACTTTTCTTCAGGTCACTCTCTGGTATCTCTGTTCAGAGCTGTGTCCCAACAAAGCATGTAAGGACACAAGGCAGGAGCATAGCCAGAGCTCTGACACAAGGTTATAAAGTATCATATACTAGACACGTTACCTGCTCTTAGGACACTGAAATGTGTTTGCGCTTAGGAAAGCTTTATTTTCTTCTATTTCTGTCCTCTTTCCCACATATAATTTGTCCTACTCTTATGCTCTAGGAGAAAATTGAAACTCTGATTATATACTAAATTATCTCCACCATAAACTACATATACTTTGCAGCATTTAGTTGTTTTACAGGTTGAGGTGCTTATTTAAACCTCTTCCATGGTGGCTGAGGTTTTCAAAATGTTGATTGAAAGTAGTAACTGTAAGGAAAATTGAATGTGGTGTGGATGAGATTAAAACACAGTGCTGCAAAAAACAAACCTTCTGTTTTGCTCCATAAGATTAGTCACGGTGGGGAGGGGAAAGCTCAGTGCAACTCTGCCACTGGCATCAGACAGAGGATTTATACAATGTAAATGGGATATAAAAAGAGTTGGAAACACATGACCATGCAGAAGGGTGTGATAGTTAATAGCCTCTTGCCACTGAGCAGATCTCGACCCTTCTGACGCTGGAATTAGCTTCTCTGGAGCAGATAATTGTTTTTCTGCCCCCTGTTTCAAGGTAGACTCATCCTCTAGGGATGCTGGGACCCAGCAGGCTCTGCTCTGACAGGTGCCCCCTGCCCTTCTTAGGGCAAACAACAAAAAAATTCTTAATGATGGTCATTATTTATTAATATTAATAATATTACATATTAATGTCAATAGAGCTACTGATAAAGAGCTTCAGCCATCTCCCTGTGGTGGGGAGCAGTCTCAAAGAGAGCCCTGGAAGGGTGCCCAGTCAGGTTGTGCTATCTCCAGGAGTCACAGGATTTTCCCTACATTCCCTTTGTATTATCATAACACAACAGGAATATCTTCCAGGTACCGGAGGGAAGTGCTTTGCATACTACACATATCCGTGCTCCCCTGGTTTTGAGTAAGGCTTGTTAGTGAATTCTCTTGCTTTCTCTCCCTTGTAGCACTATATTAATATTTTCCACCACATTAGTATTTTCAGCTGCACAGTAATCAAGAGCATTAAAGTCAAAACAAAGGTGGTGAGATTTTGGGGCCAAGGCAGTGCAGTAGGGTGCCCTGTGAGAGCTGTGTGCTCACAAGTGCCAGCTTCTACAGAACATGGAGTCTGAGTGAGAGTGAAGCCTAATATCTCAGGAGGAGGAAGAAATAACTGCACAGTATAGAGGTACTGACTGGTAGTTAGCTGATTTCTACTAAAAAGTAAGCAAGCCCAAACAGCCCTGCACCACCACCACCCCCGCCCTTCCCGCTGCTGTATTTTGATATGTAAAACAAAGGTTCTCATGTGATTTTCAGTTTGAGATAAGGTTGAAGATATTTAGGTATTCAGATTTCCTCTCTTCTCCAGAGCTCTTCTTACATGTTTGATTTCGCACATGCTATTATACAACTGTGTAGTAAAAGGGAATCTATTTCAAAGTGTGGATTGGCAGAGTTCAGCTGAGGGAAACATCAAATAGGTCTTATGACATCAGGATTGGTGCAAGCGATTGGTGTTGCAACCATGGGCATGCCAGCCTTTCTCTTAGTCCCAGTTTTCATAACCAGGAAAAAAACACACAATAAAATTACACATTTATTCACCTAGGATTGGAATGGTTAGCCAAAAGTGTATTTGCAAGGTTTTTTCCTTCTAAAAGAAATCAGTGCTGTTGCTGGAAAACACTTGTGACCCTGTTCAGAAAGTTCATAGGACGTTTATTTTTACTATAAGGCTGAGATGTTTTCATATCTGTACAGTCCTTTTTAGAAAGTAGTGGACAGTACTTCTCAGTACTTTTTTCCTAGGCTAAAATGTCAGAAGTCCCATGATCCTCTCTACTGATTTCTTGTTCTACTACTACTCCTGTTAAATTTTTAACAAAATGCAAGTGCCTCAAAAAGTAAATAGGAAAGGTTTCAGCTCATAGAATCATATAGAATAGTTTAGGTTAGAAGGGACCTTTAAGATCATCATGTCTATATTGTCTATACTTAATTTTCATTGTAAGTTATGCTCTGTATTCCGACTCAAACTTGTGTTTGAGTTCCAAAAGATATTTTTAAAGTGTCATATTTTCGTGTGAAATGATGGCTAGTTGTCCTACCTACTAGGAAAATGATGGTATATGTTTTTAATTCTGTTGTTCTTCATATTAATGCTGCTTTGTCAGCAAGGTCCACTGGTGAGTTTTCCATTGTATGGAAAAAAAGAATTTACTTTTATCAGCTTTATATCTGCCTTTCAAGTTCTTGGAACATTTCTCTCTACAGTCTTATGAGAGTAATTAAGAGTCTCAATTTACTCTCTCTAAACCATTCATTATTTTGAGTATCTTGATTATATTCATTCATCTTCTGTGTAGATTAAAATGTCCCAGTACTTTTTGTTGCTCATTGTCTTCATTTTCCTCACATAATTTTCATTATTTCAAATATCATGTCTGCTTTTCCAAATCTGCTTTTCAATTTTTATTTTTTAATTTGGATTCAGTACTTTAGCTGAAATTATTAGGCTTATACAATGGCACTAAGTAAACTAGTAGTGTTAGTAATTCAATTAACTTCAGTATATTCCTCAGAAGTTTAACATCACATCTTTAAGTAATTCTGTCACCTCCAAACTGGGCATCTCAACCTTCCTTCTTTTTAATTTAGATTTATAAATCTGTTAAATATCATCTCTAGTACAAACTTTTGTGATAGTTTACAATTAATATTTCAGTGTATATAAATATATATATATGCTTTTACTTCTTTCTCCTTGCACAGTTATTTTGATATCCTTTTTCTTTTAGCAATAGCCCAACAGATTTATTTTAAGCACAATGTAAATTATCATTTGCCTTGTCATTGTTGATTTGACTGCTTTAAAATTCTAAAAACTTTCAAGAAACTTGTAATAACTAATTTGCAAATTTCAGTGTATGGTACTATGAACTCAAAACAACCTGCCCAAGGGCCTTGGATTGAAGATGTAATCGTAGTTTCTTGCACCTGTATTTGTTATGGAAGACCTCGGTGAGGTTTCCATGGGGTTTGTCTGCTTCAAATCAAGTTTTGGTAAAAGAAGTTATAGAAAAAAATCAACAAAATGAGTAATAACAAATTATCAGGACTGGATGGTGTTTGCCTCAAAGCTCTCAAGGAACCTGGGGGAAAATAGCTGAACCACTAACAGTGGTGTGGGTTCTTGAAGCTTATGTAGGTCCAACATAAGAGTGGGAAAACTCAGGGAAGGAAAAGCCATTGAGAGTAACTTGGAACAAACAACTGTGGAAACTCCTGCACCACCATTCTCTGAAAGCCTGAGAAATATTTTGAGAAGCTGGTATAACTGTGTGACCTTAACGTGCTCATTTCTCTTGACTGTTCTGTTTCTGCATAGGCACATGTCCACCCCGTGCTGTGCATGAGCCATCCTTCTATCTGTTTGATAGCAAAGAACTGTGGTACAGCCAGGCTATTTTTAAGTATCACACAAAGCTGCCCCTTTTCAAAAAGCTGTTTTAATCCAGACAAGTTGCTTATTACAGCCTCTCAGGTAATTGTTGTGCCACCAAGCCTAAACACCTCAAGTGTCTGTATTTATCCTCAATAAACCTAAACATCCTCAAGTGTCTGTTTAATCCCAAACTGTCAGACTAGAATAGCACAGCTTTCTAGAAGAATGGCACCTGCTCTCTTCCATGTTTTCTGTGGGAAAAGCTTGAATATGGTATCACCTCCTAGCCAGTTGTTTCTGTGACAAAAATGTCACATCCTTTCTCCCTGCTTACTTAAGTATTGCTGTGCCCCAGATATGACAAAGTGCAGATCCAGGAGAAATAATGAAATCTACGGAAAGCAGTCACAAAGGAGAAAAAAAGATATTTTACAATGGCAGCTTTATTCCCTGCTGTTGTCGGACTGCAGCTGGGTACTGAGTTTGCAACCAAGGCTGAAAAGCATTTCAACTTTATTTACTAGACAGTAAATAATACAAAGACTACTGAAAGTTGGAGAACTGTCATTGAATTCTTTCAGTGTGGCTGGTGGTTGCTGCTTTTCTGAGTATCACAAAAACAAGCAATGAGCTTAAAATTTTGGAAGAAGCAAGCTTTTTAAGTATGGAGGGCTAATTTGTCTTCTCTGCTGAAAAGGCCTATGTGAATAAAATAGGTTATCCTAAACAGTCTGCACCTTGTTAGGGATGATGTGCTATACAGCACCTGCCATCAGAACAGCAGTAGTGGAGTTGGAGAAGCAGGAGATGGCACAGTGCTTCTGCATCTGTGGACAGCTGGTGCCAGCAAACCTTTGAAGCCGATGCCATCCTACATGGATCCCTGGCAGTTGTGAAAATGATGCAAAAGGATCAGGAATTTAGGAAGGGAGAGATGGTCTTCAATTCTTTTTACAATTTCCTGTTTTCTCTACTGAAAATAATTCTGTGTTCAAAAGCATCCCCTTTGAGCAGGGATGCATCATGGGTTGAATGCCAACTCTTTTGCAGCTTTTCAGGCTAAGTGCTGTTGGGTGCCCCTTTTTGCTTATTCTAGAGTCTATGTCATTCATTCATTTGCTTAATGTCCAATACCCACTCTGAATTGTTAAACAGCAATGATTTGTTAGTTTGCTGTCAGCTGCAGGTTTCCCAGCCCTCCTCATCTGGCATTTGTGTATCTGTTGTTCTTGGTACTTTAAAGTTTTTAAACTGGCAGTATGCAAGTTAGGAGATGATGAGGAAAAAAGGTAAATTGGGAAAATGCATGTCACATGGTGACTGGTTAAAGTACTTCGTTTATTTGTTTCTTTAGGAAAGCAGATAAATTCCCTTGGATGCTTATTTTTTATCTTATATTAGGTATATCTCAGCTGAGTTTTTTTGCCTTGTTTAGTTGTAAGATTTAGTATAAATAGTATCATCTGTGACCCAGTATGCTTCCTGTGTCATGAGTGCTCAGTGGCCAAGTTAGTCATTCCCGAAGAATGACAAATGTTTGTATTTCCCGCTATTTATTTTTTCAGATGTCATTCCAACATTGCAGTAATCATCTGGATTTTGTATTCAATTTGAACAACATTTTGCTTTCCTTTTTCCTTCTAAAGCAGCTCCATTCGTTATTAGTTCAAGTCAGCAAGTTGTATTATTCAATTCTAGAAGGAAATTCACTTAAAGTGACTGAAGACAACCTGGTAGCTTTTTCTACATCTTTTATTGTGAAGTAACAGATACATACATGCAGTGCACAGTCAAAGCCTTTCCCTAAGCTACAAATACTTGTTTTTCTGGGAAAAAATATAGACATTTGAGTAAATAAATGCCTTTGAGCTACTCTTTTTCTTTCTGATGTTGTAGTCTGTAGTACATCACCAGAATGTGAGCACCTCTCGCAGTTTTCAGTCAGAGTGTGATTTACTGTGGTCCAACATAAATATGTGCATTTTTATTTCTGAGAAATTAGCATGCTGACGCATATTTAAAATGAATGCAAAACAGACTATTGTAGTGGACAGACATTAAAATAACATTGTTACAAATTGCCTTTTGTTGTGATTTTTGCATACTCACAATACCACGTCATCTTCACTAGATTGCTCAGATTTAGATATTTTCCAAAATTTCAGTAATTCCTAATAAATTAAAAGGGGTAGGGTTTGCTTTGTGGTTGTTTTTTTTTTCTTTGTGTGGTTTTTTGTATGTCTGTTGGGGATTTTTGGGTTTTTGTGGGTTTTTTTTTGATTGGGTTGGGTTGGTTCAGGTTTTTTCTTGGGTGTTTTTTTTTTGTTTGGTTTTGGGTTTTTTTTCTTTTCTTTGGTTTTGGGGCTTTTTTTTCTGATTTCAGTGAAGTAAGCATAGAGAGAAAATGGGCAGTGGAGTGTTTTCAGGCTGCTCTCAAGATTTTCTCAAAAGACACTCTAGAATTCTTGGTTCATTTATCATTCCTTGCCCACTGTAGCACCAGAATATTTGCAGAGTTATTTTCTAGATGCTGCTGTTTTCTTCCATTTTATATAGCTTTGCCTCAAATGCCAAACTATTTTTCTACCCTATGTAATCTTCCAAAAGCAGAGTTTGAACATTTATCCAGGGGAATTATGTAAAAAACGAGTGGGTTTGAACGGCTTGTTTTCTTTCTTCAATTTATTAATTTGATAGATTCCTTGGATAACTATACCTGCTGTTTGAAATGTGTATTTATATATCCACTGTCTTTGGAACATCACATAGTCTTTCCTGCTCTAGGCATCGCAGGATTTCTTCTGAGCTAAAATAAAACAGCAAGTGATCATAATCATGGAATTGTTCTTTTTGATTATGACTGTTCATGGTTCTTTTGACCATCCTTTTAAATCCCAAAGTGCTTTCAAGATGACTTCCTTTAAACATTCAACTTATACAAAGAATGCCAACCAGATCTCACATACTACTATTTTCATCTTCATTAGTATAGGTTCATGTTTAGAATTAAGTATTTCAGATAATCTACACTTGCTGGTTTAGCTGAGCTAAGGTGTAATGTTTTTCTTGTCCAGATCATATTCCTAATGATTGATCACTTGACAGCAATCAAGTGTTTAGGATTCTAGAGTTTGTTCTTCAACTGGTGTAGGCCATCTGGGCTCTGTTGACCTCAGGATATGGAAGCAACATGTAGCCACCAATAATTTTCTCTCTCTGTGCAGTTGCTCCTTACAAATAGAGTCCTTGGGAAAATGGTTTTGTTTGTTTTTTCCCAAAGCAACTTGCCATTGAGTTAAATCACTGAAATCTAAAACAGACATTAAAAAGTTTGGCTTAGTTATTCCAAAGGAGCACTGTTTGGGCAGCGAATACCAACAGCAAAGACATTTCTGTAGTCCTCTGCTCAGAACTCTGCTTGACCAGGCCCAGGCAATTTCATAGCAAAGCTATCTGGGCTAGTTTGGGTAAGGAAATTTCAGGGAAAGGAATCTCTTGTGATTTCTGTGAACTGAAAACATTAGCAGTCCAAGGTGTGATCACATGAATTTTGAAATACAAAATTACTTTTTCCTGTGTCTGATCTAAAGATGTTGTTAATAGGGGAGAGTCTGAGAGAGAAACAAAAGAGCTGTTTGTTTAGGTGCATGACGTATCAAGAGTTCTAAGATCACAGTATCTTGTCAACACAGGATTGGAAAACTTTCAGAGACAGTAAATCTAAATGCAGAGTTTGATGCGGAGCTCAGTTGGTTGGAGCACGGTGCTAATGATGCCAAGGATGTGGGTTCAATCCCTGTATGGGCCATTCACTTAAAGAGTTGGACTCGATGATCCCTCTGGGTCCCTTCCAACTCAGAATATTCTGTGATTCTGTGTCCTAGCCCAGTGTGGAAGTAATCTTGAATAGTGAATCTTGTCCTTTGTGCAAAAGCACGTTGATCATTATTGTAATATTTGCAAGGAGAAAATGAAATTTACATTCTACATACACTAAAATATCAAATTAACTTTTACTTCTGCTACATCCAAGAAAATGTATTTCAGAACTGTAACCGAAATTTTAAATTACTAACTCCAACAATACTGCTGCTTGTCAATTCCCTGCATATCAACTAGTGATAGCTCTATAGGCATTTATTGAAAGATAAATTTTCAGGCTAGTTTTAACTCTCAAAATAGAGTGGTGTATTATTTTGACGAGCCTCTTATTGATAATGAGTGGACAACAAAAACATGTGTGTATAGTTTAGATAAGCATCTCAACGATTCAGATGTTTTGCTAACCTCAGTCTTTCAGCATTCTCCTTCTGGTTTCTCTGTCTGTTTCTTTCATCCCTACCTGCATGCAGAATTTTTATACTAGCTGGTATGTCTTGTTTTCATTCCACCGTTCTTCCAGGCTCTTGAATATCAAGGTTCTTCTTATTTAAAATAACTCTTTCCAACAAAACTAGCAGGCTCTTTCCTTACGTTCTGAGGATTATTAGGCCCTTGAGATTTAACTCTTGTGTCTATCATCCCTCACATTTGTATAACAGAACCTGAAGAGCTGCATTAATGAGCACCTTATTAATTGCAGTTTTGCATTCAGTGTAGGGTAAACTCATTAGAACCACCGGAATTTACAAATTCAACTGTTAAATCATGGCCAAAATTTGTTCTTTAGTAGAATACCAGGGCTGTATTCAGATGAAAGTAACTATTGCAAACAACTGATGCACAATATACCAAGATTTCTGTGTTAGCCTCTGTTGGATTACATTGATGTGGCTGGGTACAAAAGGAGTATTAATGAGATCACTGTCAAGCTTCAGTGTTGTTCTGACTCAAGTAAAGTAAGATATTCTCTCTTCCCTTCTTTAAGCATAGTCAAAGGCGTGATGAAAAAGACATCCGAAATAAGAATTTCAGGTATTTAAAGCATTAGCCTAAAGCACATTCATTGTATGCATTCTAATCACTGCAGTGCTTAACCCTACAGCACCTTAGTTCTGTGAGTTTCCTTCCAAAACGAGGCCAAGAAAAGCACAGTGAAATTCGGCATTGTTGTTGCATGTTTTTGCTCCTGAATCTATCACAATGAACAACAAGCTTTCACCCTTTTCAAGTAATATATTTGCTTAGAGTATATAGGAAATGAACACCTCATAAAGGTTTAGCATTAGTCAAAAAAGTACCATGCAAGGAAAATCTAAGTTTTTGTTTCTCCCTGCTAGATGGCCCTTTGGTGAAATGGCACCTTGCTCTATAAACTGGCTATATTGCCTCCATGTTTCTGTCTTTTACCTGGAGTGCTGTCTTTACAGTATTCAAATGTGCAGTGAAGGAGAGATCAGGAAGGAACATATTTGAAAAGCACTGGGCAACACTGTGGAATGTGATAGGGAGAAAGAGAAAATAAAGAGCACTAATTAAAAAATCTCAATTTAAACATAATTTATATAATTGCCATCACTGTGTTATTTCTTTACTCTGTGGAAAGCTTGCAATACCTTCTTTTTCTTCAGAATTACTACTGTAGCTCCTGACTTTTTTCCCCACAATTTTATATTTATCTTCTAGCACTGCAGCAGTCTATGAAAAAATCTAATTCATTACATAGGTGGTACTGCCAAAAAGTCACAGAAGGTTCAAAATTATTCTTATCAACTCTCAGTGTAATGTTTGAGGAAGAAGAGATTGTTGTAATATTCACACAGAATCACAGAATTCTTAGGGTTGGAAGGGACCTCTGGAGATATCTAGTCCGACCCCACTACTGAGAGCAGGTTATTCATGCTCACAGGTGTGGTGTCTTCAGAAACACTGAGTCCTTCCCAACCTGGAAATGTGTCCTAAGATGCGAACACAGGGAGGGGTGGGATTCAAATATACCCAGAGTGAGATTAAGACACAAGGGGGGTCAAATGTTGATAATCAAAATGATAATACACATTTACTCACTATCAAAGAAGAGAGCAAGAAAGAAAATAGAAAAGTAGAACAAGCAAAGAATTACAGAAAGCAAGAAAAGTCATCACCATCAAGAATCTATGGTGTCCTGTGAAGATCCTTCTTCCTTCGTCTGTCGGTGAGGAGAGCTCTGACAAACTTGCTGTGCATTCACTTACATAGAGGCTAAGTGGTGCTTTATGACAGCAACTGGGCAGTTTCACTCCAGCTTGGGACCATGGACACGGTATTCACAGGATATTCCCGTGATATGTGATATACCCAGTTAGCTGACCCTGCAGTTCATTCACCTTTAATAGCAGGGCACTTTCATTGCCACTATCATGGACGGTCATAGCCCATTATCAGTGGATGATCATGGCCCCTAATCACACCACCTCTTCAACTGCAGCTCTTACCAGTCGCTGGGCAATGATGAAACAAGTCTCTCTGTAACAGTTCTTTACCGAGTCTTCAGTATTTTCCTCCACATGTTTATATAATTTCTGTTGTGCCTACTCTCTGCTGTTTTAAATATGGAATCTTACTAGGCAATAACAGTTTATTGCTTCTTTCTTTGATAATGGTGACCACAAATATAATTGCTCTCCGTAAAACCCTACTCTTCATTATTATGTGGTTTCTCCATATTTTAAAATCCTCAGCCTGATTTCCGATTAGGCATGAGCAATTATTTTCAGACCTCATCACCATGCACACGTAAAGACACGTGCTAGCACACAGATTTTAAAGATGACATATTGAGCATTTGTAAACAGCTGATAGTATCTGAAAAATGTCGTCACTGAAGGTGTGGTGTCCAGTAATATGGGTGAAGTTGAAGCCCAAAGTTTAAAAGCTTAGTTCTGGTTATCTACATAACCCAGGGATTCGATGTCTGAGGTGAAATGGTGCCAGTGCTTTAAGGAAGCCTGCTCCTGCTGTTCCTTTTCAGGGTGGAAGGAGTACCAAACAGTTTTTCTATCTTGCTAATGCTGAGGAGAGAATATATGCAGGTACCTGTCTGCTGGACATGCTGTCTGTCACTATTTAAAATAAGTGAAAGTCTCAAGGGTTACAATCTGGCTTACTGAAAGGGTGGAAACTTCTGAATCATTAAGGTCCTGCTGAAAAGTTTTAATATCTCCAAGAGTCTTTCCATACTTTTTCAATTTAAGATTTGTGAAGAATAATGTGGTTGTGCTGTTCCATGAGTAATAGTCTGCAAGGGGGAAGAACAGTTAAAATAACCTGACTCTCTCAGTTCATTACAGGATGTAATGAGGAGGCCAGTCTCAGGTCACATTGTGCACCTTTCCAGATCCTGTAGACCATTCAGCTTTACCTCAAGACCTGCTTCCACAGTCAGCTTCGAGATAACAATATCATCATGGTTGTCTGTCCTCCTTCCATTTAACTGAGAATTTGATTGTAGCAATGGGGAACAAAGAGACACGCACCTCCTTCTTGCTTTCTCTGAAGAAGATCATTTATTGTAGCAAACTGAGCTCTTTTATGTTCTAACTTAACCCAAACAGCACCCTTTGGCTGCCTGCCACTGCAGTGTCGCTGTTCAGGCGTCCCTTTACCCAGGCAGCTCTCTGATCCTGTGGTGTCCGTGCGTCTCCTCAGCCAGTCGCTGTCTCACGCATGAGGCGAGCACACGCCAGCCGTACAGCCCGATCTCTGGTTACGTGACCTGCTTTTTGCCTTGCTGGTAGCTGAACCTTTCCCAGAGTGCTTTCTGTTGAGCAAGAGTGAACGGGATTTCTTGTCTCCCACATTTGATAAGATAAAAACTTAACTGGGTGTCCGTCACCAGGTCTGAGGCCTTTTGATAGAGGTTCAGAAGACTTTAAGGATATCAAATGCCTATCAAATGCCTCCAGATCTGAAATAGTGTTGGGTTACTATCTTCTTCTTCGTGGGCTTCACAGAAAGCAGGATTTGGAAGGTAATTACTGAGGTGGGGTTTTGAGTAGTGGCCAGAGCATAAGCCAGTATTTCACAGTCTGTGTCTGTATGTTGTACATACTGTACAGTACTAATGACTCCTGCCAGTAATGGACTAATGCATTTACTACCAACTACTTCTGGGTCTATTTCATCAGTCCACAAAGGGAAGTCTGCCACAGTGTTAGAGCCCTGTGTATAGCTGAGTGTCCTGCTGAGGGATGATATGGGTGCCTATTTATGGACTCTACTTTGGGCACCGATTATCAGTTGAAATAATCTGAAGAGTTTTCTCACAGAAGTAGTCTATTTCTGTTAAAGCAAGAGATATTTTTTGGCTTGTTACTAAAAGTCAAGGAGTGACTAGAGGAGTTATTTACTGATAGCAGCAGGGCTCTACTTTTGCTTTTGTGGCCACAGATGACAGAGCCTGCAAGGGTTGATGTTCGAGATATTTTTGGATGCCTGTGGGGGAAGGAGTCAGGCCTTGCCCTGGTGAGGCAGTGCCCCACACCCCCCACCCTTAGAGCCAGTATCCCGGCCTGGCAGAGCTGCCAAACGTGGCACACTGGAGGCAGGGCTCCACTCTACCCTAAGCCAACTCCCGAGTGGCCAAATGACCAGCCAAATGATCCACCTGGGAGGAGGGCCCATGAAGGCCAAGAGGTATTTAAGGCCAAGCAGGAGGCCGGCATATGCCTTCATCCTACCTGCTCTTGGAGTTTCTGTCTTGGAGTTTCTATCTGAGCACTTCTGGAACCCAGGAGCTGACACCTACATGTGTGCTTTTCTATATCTTCTCTATCTTTCTGTCTTTCTCGCTTTCTTCTTCTAATTCCCTCTTTCTGGAACATTTTAAGTAATTTAACATCAAACAGGTTTAAAGTTTGCTAAGTTGGATGGGCCAAGTTAATGCTCAGATGTTTTACATTGATTGTACTGTTGTACTAAATCTTTTGTCAAAGTTCTCTGATTTTTCTAAAGTTTGCCAGTAAACTTTTGTCTTATTTTGACCTCTTGAGAAAATCTGGTTGGTATTTCTTCTGTGCATCTAACCCAGAGTACAGGAACCACTGTAAAGTCCTTTTATTGGGGCCTTACAACAGCTAATCCACGACACAAGCAAAGAATAGTTCATCTGTCTTCTGGTGGCCAAGTGACAGAACCACTGATGGCATACCAGTGGTGACTTTGTATCCACTCTCTGTGTCTATCACAAGTCAGTCTGGCTTTGCCTTGGTTGCTACGGTGTGTGCAGAGATGCTCTACCATACCAGCTTGGGCAATGAGGGTTGTTTTGGAAAGATCCATCTGGAGTGTTTTTCCCAGGCAGCATCTTGAAAAATTTCAGCATTTGCTTCTATTCTCAGAACTTCCCTTTTACGTTGTTTTTATGATCTGTGACTTTCTCTCCAAATCAGAAGTTACTAGTAGGACAGTTATCCACCATAAAATGTTCAGAGTTTTATTCTCTGTACTTAAAACTCTTTTTTTTTTTTTTTTTTCCTTTTCTGCCTTAAACCCATTACCTTTACCAGAGTCTACTTCTGAGTCTGGCTAAATTATTTCTTCTGCTTTCCCGGTCATTTAAAATGTTTGGCTTTTAAATGCACTTCCACTTGTAGAGGAGAGAGGTTTGGGGTTACAGGTGTAATCCTTTCCTAAATCACCCTATTTTGTCATGGGGTTGGAAGCACAGTCTGCTGAATAAAAAGATTCACACAACATGGATTTTATTTAGGGATTTGTGTAAATTAGCTCAACATAGTCTAGAGCTAGTAATTTTCTTTGTTTTGCTTTGTTTCACCAAATGGAAACTATAGTTCTGGCTGAAAACCAGTATGTAAATGTTAAGAATTACTATTTGCCAAACAGCATATCAATCTTTAATCTACAATTTCCTATGAAAGTGGAGGAGGACATTGTCTCAGTCTTTACTTTGGGTTCATTCCCTTTTTAAAATTCAGGTCAGACCATCAACACCAATTTGACTCTGCTTTCACAGTTTGTGCTCACAACCATCCGCTAGCAAATCTCTTGCTTTTCAGATACCTTAAGCCTACTGCAAACAAATAAATCACACAAATGAAATAGTAATAAAGCCTTGTATTAAGCTTTGTTAGCTTTGTATTATAAATTTTATCCACTAATTAAATGACAATGACAATGTCTAGAAAACTGGCAGTTGTAGTCATGCAAATGATGAAATTGATTCCAGTCAGGGCCCATCTTTAAGGCCCCAGAACTTGCTTGCTGAGTCCCTTAAAGGGGCTTATGGGATGGATTTTTCTTTTACTCAGAGTTAGACGCAAAGGAGAAACACCAACAAGATATTCCTCAAGAGTAAAAACAACAAAAACTTTACTGGCAACTTCAGAAGATCAGGGAACTTTGGCAAAAGTTTAAAGCAACATTCAATCAACATAAAGCATTTCAGAAAGCATTAACTTAGCAAGCTCCAAGTCCATTCAACTTAACAAACTCCAATCCATCGGATTTTAAGTTACTTAGACTTCAAGAAGAAGGAATTGGAAGAAAAAAAACAAAGAGAAAGACAGAGGAGATACCGAAAAGAACAAATACGACTACCACTGGTGGTTCTAGTGGTCAAGACATGTGCTTTCCTCGTGCTCCGGCTTGAGTACCCTTTGGCTTTCCCAGGCCCTTCCCCCAGGTGGTCTGGTAGCCACTCTGGGGCTGGGTTAGGGGCTCCAGGGGCAGGCACGGAACATCGCCTCAGCTGTGCCACTGCGGGGCTGGGATACAGGTCTAGGGGGTGGGGTGGATGGAGCAACGCACCGCCTCTCCAGGGCAAGGCTTGTCTTACCCCACACATGCACCTGAAATGTTTCAAGCCAGCAATCTCCTCCAGTCTCTCACACCACCTTTCTCTGGAAAGGAAATGTCAGTAATGTTTGAAAAATTAACTATTAAGAACCTTGGTTTACTCTAGGTAGCTCATGTGTTGTATTTGATAACACAGCATCTTGCTGGAAGAAAATAAGTGCAGTTTTTCCCTAGCCCAGCTTGTTTTTTACACAAATATTTGGAGCAGGAAATAAAAACCAGTTAATAGTTGTGGGACATGTGGGAATATTTTAAGCAAAGATGAACCATGATCCTTCTGACCACCTCCTCTTTCCTGTGCTGTTTTGTCTAATCCTGCCTCAGTGAATGTCAACAAATTTCCTTTAAGCTCAGAAGGTGCAGTGGGTTGGAAATAGTGATCCTTTCTCTGTCTCTTTCTGTCTTTAGGGTTTTTGTGGGAAATTATTTAAAACCAATATATTTTTGAATTGTCCTGGTTCTGGCTAGGACAGGATGATTTTTGCAGTAGCCAGGAGGAGGAATGGCTGGAACCTAGAGGTTATTTTCTACCATCTCACATTGTTGTTGGGGGCAGGGGAAAGGGATTGTCTTCCAGGGAGCAGGAGTGCCTTCTGGTTGAGTAAGTGTGGCACTGGCTCTGAGCTGGAGGGAGCGGTCAGGGTGGTGTGGCTGCGGTCGGGTCAGGCTCTGCAGTGAGAATTTCACCTGTAAATCACTCTCTCTCTAATTTGTACAATTTTGGTTTTAATATTGTCGCTGTTGTTCATTTCCTTATCTCGTTGCTGTTCCCAGTAAATTGTTTTTATCTCAACCGCGATCTTTTGTGCCTCCAGTTCTCCTCTCCAGCCCACCACGGAGGTGGGGATGTTCATTTCCTTATCTCGTTGCTGTTCCCAGTAAATTGTTTTTATCTCAACCGCGATCTTTTGTGCCTCCAGTTCTCCTCTCCAGCCCACCACGGAGGTGGGGAGGGAGAGGGAGTGAGCAAGCAGCAGCAGGGTTTGGAAAGTCTCAGTGGGAGCACTAAATTGGAGAGTGCCATTCCTAAATCATGACATGAATAAAGGTACAAATTTATCTTGTGAGATACCTGTAAATTAAAACAGCCCCAGGACCTTTGAATGTAACCCCACTTGAGTTCTGGATATGCCACAAAGGGTACTGGTTTTGTTGTGACATAATTCTTTTCTCACACAAGTTAATTATAAATCAAAATAGCTTTACATAGAGGGCAGAATCTCTTAAACAAAACTGAAGAGGCAAGGGGTATCCATATTTAGAAAGCAGAAAAATACCTGTATGGCTTATTGTTCACTAATGCTGTACAAGAAAACATTACACTGGAAGTATGTGGTTTACATGAAGGAGTAGTGCAGGTGCCTATTTCCTGATGACAAATGAAGCATGCTGGATATATGATGCACGTCTTCAGAAACTGTACACCTAAGGAGAATAATGGTCATTGCAAAGAATGCAGTCAATATTAAGGAAATAACTTACATAAATGATTCTGTGTTGCTGTGCAGCACTGGATGTTGTTGATATCACTGGTTCTGATCCATTATGGTCATTCTCAGAAAACAAAAATATTACTTTGTGATATAATAGTTATTAATCTTATGTGAGAATATAAGGTCTTTCACATTGCCTGAGAAACTGGTGGTTTTGCTTTGTCTGAAGTGCTTGGTTTATAAATTACACTTAATCACTGAAAGTAGTTTTCTCATCTCTGTCTGTCTGCTTGTCTCATGCTTGTTTTTTAGATAATCTGTGTTCTCTAACTAAATACATTCAAACATCTTCACAAGTAATCTTGACAACACCGTTGTGGAACCAGTGTTGCTGAAATGATTAAATGATAAATCATGTTTTCTTCAATCTAATTTATTAAGATAGCAAAAATGTCGAGAAAATGAGTGAACAAGTGTACTGTCTCATAGTTACGCACCAGGGGAAGAAAAGAAAAATTAAATGCAACATATATTTCTTAGAGGCTGAACTTTGGAATCGGTGACAGAGACTGTTGTATCATTTGGTTTGTGATGCCAAAAAGTTGAACTTCTTTAATGAAATATTTTCCTAAGAGTAAAAAATTTTCTTTTCATTTCTGATTTTCAGAAAATAACAATCACATTCAAACTAGATAGGGTAATATGGCAACAACCCATTGGAAATGTTGAACGTAACCTTTTGGCTTATCTGTAATCTGTAAAAAATGAAGAGAAACTATTTCTTTTTCCATGGTGATACTTCATTTTAATCCCATCTAACACAGCATTGTTAGTGGATTTGATGCTGCAAACCTGTCTGGGTTTAGAGACAGATATTTGCGGAAAACAGAACAGCTCCCTGTAGGAGCTGAGTTTTTCTGGTTTCTTGCTCAGTGCCTTCCACCAGAAATGTTTATTTTCCTCTGCCTACATCAGCTCAAGAACCAGCATTTCAACAAACTGCCTTTATTCCACCTTATGACTCTTGTCACTTGAAAGAGCACACAACATACAAGGTTGGCACCTTCAGCATGTTTAAAACATAGAGACCTGGCTTATTCAAATATGTGTTTAGGAACTAATGCAGTGACAGACAAAATTGTGTGGAGCTCAGCATATATACTAAGCCATACATATTGCAATAAGCACTGTTTACAGGACAAGAAATCGTTTTCTTATTGCCAGGTTTTACCAGTTCCTTTTACATGAATCTGTAACACAGGAACTTTTGAAACTTAACTGATGGCTTCACAATCTTATTCCTACAGTCAGAAATTCTTTTACTCAACTACTCCTATTCTTTTATTTAGGACAGTGAAAAAAAAGGATTTATGAATAGACTTTATGCCATCCAGGAGGTGTGTGTCACTGTCCAGAATATCCTAGATGAAATCGCTTCCTTCGGTGAAAGGATCAAGAAGTAAGTGCTGACACGGGTGCTCGATTGCTCTGCAATAGTCTTTAACATCTTTTCCATGCAGAGATATAAAATGTTAGACTTTTACTTAGTTATTCCGGGGGAGTCCAGTTTTGGATGATCCATCGTTCAAACTCATCTATATTTACTTTGCTTTATGGAGGCCCTCAGTCAGTGGACATTCTGTCATATTAATTCTGGAATTTAGAATTATATTAATTGGGACAAAAATCAGAACTAAGGATTTTAAGTAAAACAGAAAGAGAATATTGTTGTGAGATTGTTATTTAAAAGTGATAATAAAAAAATGCAGTTTTGATAAAGGAAATAAGCAGAACTGAATAGGGGTTTCATATTTTAAGGATGCACATATGTTCACTTCCTGGAAGTTTTATTTATAGGTCAGCAAAACCTTTCCATTAGAGTATTTGTAATTTGTAACACCTAATACATAATATATAAAAATTGACAACAAATCTAGACATTAAGAAGGAGACGTTCTGAGATTTACTGCAGGAAGTTTGGTGTACTTCTGGCATGGTCAGTGAACAGCAGCACAAGGTTTGTTACTTGAGGTCAGACAGGTTCCAGAAAGACACCTTCCAGCTGTCAGCTGCAAAGCATGGAGAGGACTGACTTGGTGTTCTGCACCTCAAAAGCCAAGAGCATCTCACCACTACCCGATTCACTTTTGGAAGTGAATTTCAGGAAACCTATGCCTTGAGTGGATGTCAGTCTGCAGGAATCCTGAAGATCATCTCTAATGCTGTCCTGTTCTGTCTTGATGATGAGGAGATTGCCATTTATGCTTTTAAGAGCAAAATCCCTAATAGGAAAACATGGAAAAGTGTTCCCACAGGGACAATTCCAGGCAGGCTGTGTTCACAGGAGGAGAGGCAGGTGCAAGCATATTGTATCACACAAGTTCTCCAGTTAGAAAAATGAGCCAGTCTCTGAAAATAAGTCCTTTATCAAAAGGCTATTCGTGGAAGTTGTTTTGATGATTAAGTAGTTCTAATTGTGCATTTTGGAGGTAAGGTTTGTTCTATTATATACCAGATGAGAGCTACAGAATTTTGTAAACTGAGTGAGACTATAAATCTTTGTAATTTGCTCCTAAAACTGTAATGGGAAACCTGTGCTGAATGCTGTGTTAACACAGCCCATAAGGAGGTTTGCTAAGTGAGGAGCCAGTGCTCCCACACATCATGGTGTGTCTGTGATCCATTGCACAAAGCCGAGTCACAGGAACATGAGCAGACCCTCAACCTTCTGTTCATCCCAAATGCATACAGAAAAGGGGAAAAGAGCAGGTGTCCCCTGAGGATAAAGGGAGGGATCCTACACTAAGTGACACTAACATAATGTTAGTGGAGACATGTCAAAATTGCCAGGGAAAAAAGAAGACAAACACAGGAAGCCAGAGCTCGTTATGAAAAATATGGCTTGCAATTCAGATAATTGCAATTATTCATCTAGAGAAGCCAAAATAATGTAATCATATTGATTGAGAATGTAGTTAGTAGTAATACTTATAAGTGTATCATGAGACTGTTTAGATTTAAAGCCACATTTTCCTTCTGGATAAATGTCATGCAACACTTTTGACATGGTGGTGCCTTCATGGAACAAATCCACTGAGCCAAGCTCCCCTTAACCAACGTTCCTATGGGACATATGTATAAAATTATCATCTGGTCTTTCTCTCTTCACTGAACACAGGGGTTGGAGAGCCACAGCACCCTGTTCCAAGATCCATTGACATTCCCTTCCTCACACCTCAATTTTTGCAGAATGTGGTGACCAGCACAGTTTTATCACAGAATAGAGTCTGGGACCCTTAGTGAGGATGTTTTTATCTGTGACTTTTTTTGGAAAGGTAATGTCTTGAAACTCTGATGGGATACCGGAAATCCTGTTCCTTCATTCATAGATAAATAACCTTTACTTGTTTCAGGTTTTTGTATTATCTTTTTTCTTTTTTTTTTGACATCCAAAGGGTTTTTATTTCTTCCCTCAACCACTGCTGCTGCATTATCCCTGTCTTCATGACTGACTGTTCTATCCTTTCCTTTTTTTTCCCCTAGCCCCCTCCTTCTTAAGCACATGGATGAGTTTCCAGCTTTGCATAGCCATGCACTTGCCTTTTCCTTTTCCCCCGAAACTGGAAGGTAGCTGGTTGAGGAGTGCACCTATACCTCAGACGGAGAGGAAAGTCCCTGTTCGGCCTTTAACTTGCTTACAGTGGAACAGGGAGGAGATAAAACAGGAAAGCCTTAGCAGTACTCTTCCAAGTATTGTATCCTACTCTGCCATGGTGTTGGGAAGACAATGTAGATTGCCTGTGTGAGTACATTTGGGGACCTCTGTGGGTTTTGCCTGATGCTGAAACTGGGGTTAGGCACTGAGATTTCCAAAAAGCAGAGCAGTGATTCACCTGGCAGATATGCACTGCTGGGCTGGGAGAGGTGAAATTCAGCAGGCAAGTGGGCAAAGCCAGGACCTCCTTTCGTTTCCACTGACAGTGGGTCCAAGCCGAGGCTCTCCCTGATGAATGACAAATGCATCCATGCATTCATTTGTAGACTCAGTTTGTTTTCCCTGGTGGAAACTTACACTTTTCCCACTGTCCTTTGCTCTTTTCTTGGCTCTGTTGGCTGACCTCAGTTCTGACTTTTGTTAATTTTTCTTTAGTACATTCAACTGGACTGTCCCATTCCTGAGCTGGCTGGCAATTGTTGCCCTCTCTGTGTTCACCGTCATCCTGTATTTCATTCCACTGAGATACATTGTCCTTGTCTGGGGTAAGTAAAGCTCTGTACCACTTAAAAACCTGCTTTTTAATGGATGACTTACACTGACAGGACTTTTTGGTATTTATGGTCATGGAGCTGCCCCATGATGGAATTAGGCAGGTTAGTTAAAAATTGCAACAGTATAAATATTTAGGCCCACCTGCAAAATGCATTTTTCTTGGCTGGCATTCTAAACTTAATCATACTATAAACATGTAGCCATGAGGATTCTTCATATATCAAAGTGTAGCTTTGTCTAGATATTACTCTGATTTATTTTCACCACTTATACACAAACAGAGGCATTTCAATCTATATAGTGCATTTAGGACAATATGCCTTTTTTACTGCAGTACTTTATCTTGTGAAAGTGCATGCAAACACAGCAGCAACAAACCTGTTTAAGGGGTCACCTTTAGTTAAACAGAAAGGAATAGGTGGTAT
The DNA here is from genome assembly GCA_013397755.1 of Cnemophilus loriae. Taxonomy (NCBI): domain Eukaryota; kingdom Metazoa; phylum Chordata; class Aves; order Passeriformes; family Corvidae; genus Cnemophilus; species Cnemophilus loriae. The sequence continues at coordinate 608,868 of VZTF01007001.1, read as the reverse complement.
TTGGCTGGTTGATAATGAACAGAAACTCTGCGCAGGTACGGGGGTGGAATTATGATTGATCCAAGCTTTCACTACTTGTGTTTATATCTATTCTTTATACTGATTTTGAAAAGCTACTGTTAGCACATCTGTTGTAAATAATGCTTCAGGTTTTCATTTGTACATCTTTTCATACATCTTACACCACCAGCAGCTGTACCCTTACCTGGTAGCACAGACTAATGAAGAGCACAGTCTCAGTTACATCAGTGGCCAGATTTTCTTTCTGAAGGAAGAAGAATAGCAATCACACTTTTGTAAAAAACTTTTGAATTCAGGAGACAGCATAAAATCATTGAACTGACTCCAAAGAATTTATTTTCTGTTTATCAGTCAGTATTAGTAATTTTCGTAGAGTGTTTCCTCAAATGACCATAGCTGAAGCAATAAAGAGGATATGAACAAAAGTATTTCTACAGAACTAACAAAAGCAAGCATATGGGCTTCCTTTCTTTTCCTTTTACCTATTCTCCCATACCATGCTTCACTTAAGTGTAACTCAAACTCTTAGTTTGTTCCCAAAATTTCATTCCTTTTAGCACACACAGAGGAAGTTCAAAGTATTTGTGTCCTTTTTCTGTCATTTTTCAGACAGGTCTGACATCTTGCTTTCTTACATCAGATTTGATACAATAACCTGAGATTATAATACCCCTATAAGATACACATAGCTGTAGAGCCAGAACTGTTCTTTGAAAAGCTCATGACTCATACCCCTGGCAGTGTCACACTCCCACAGAAATATCAGTGTTTCAGGTAAGGCAGAGTATTAACTCCCAAGCCTCCCAAACCATGGATGGATAGCATAAGCATAAATTATTATAAATGCACCTTGCACTCTTTTCATCTCTTCCCTTCCTGCCTTCCAGTTACACAGGCTATGTAGACATAACTTCAGGGCCCTTTGTTCACTAGAGGTTTCAACTCCATGTTTTTCTCCTGCATTTCAGTTTAGGTGACTTCTTACTCAGCAAATGTATGTGGATCCCTTCTTCAGGAACCTTTTTCTCCTGCATCATGCCAGGAGACCAGACAGGTGCTGCATAGATGCAGCTCCCACAGTCCAGACCTCCTCAGGGTGAAGTGAATTCTCAAAGAGCCATGTCATGCTGAGCATAGCTTTGAGCAGCTGTCCCTTCAAAAACTGCAGTAGTCCAAACACCTACCTGTTTTCCCTATCACTGTGTGTTTCTAGCCTCTCCTGTGTATATTTCTTCATCCTGTTCATCCGTCCTCCCTGTGGAAGTCATTGATCTCTCTTTTCTGACTTATTTCTGTAGGAATGTTTGAGGTGGTCTGTAGCAGCATCTGCCCATTTTGTTCTTCAAAAGACAGAGTTTTTAAATGAAATTTCTTCATATTATATGCCATCTTTTGTGTAGCTGTCTTTCTTCTGTGCATCCATAGGGTCTGCCCCTTTCAGCCTGCCCTAGCAAGAAATTCTCCATTCTTTCCTGGCCGTCTCTCTCCCAGTGGAGACTACTGGTCCCTGAAGATGTGGTGTGTTAGGTGGGGTGGAGCAGGAACCACCTCTCCATCCTAATCCCACTTGATGAAGCACAGACTCCTGGTAACAGCTACAGCTGTTTATGTGGAAAAAACTATAATTATTTTAATCAGAAAATTTTCAAACTGTTGGAAAATACTAATCCCCCTGTTGTATTCTGCTTCTCCTGTAGGGTCTCCTCTCATCTGTGCAGTGCTTTTCCTTTCTCAAGGTTTCACGTGCTGACTGGTATTTTTCTTTATCAGCTGTGATAAAGTGAGATCATACCACCTGAATTCAGCCATAAGTGGTCCAGTGGCCATGTGCAATGAACAGTGGTGTTCACCTTAAATTTCACAGTTCCTTGCTGATGCAAAACATCTTAAACAAAGGTGTTTGAACGTCAGATATTCCTTCTGAACACTCACTATTCAGTGACCATATAAAGAGGGCAGCACCTCCTATCTACGCTGCAGAACTGAGGATTCATGCAGTGGGAGGCTGTGGGTGTTGTTGACACTGAATCTTGCATGCCCCATCCAAAGGCTTTACATCCTTGCTAAAGCTTTCTGAAAAGTTTGGGCACCAAAGACTTTGTGGAAGATAAACTATGTTATCTTATATCTGACAGAGCCTGAATAAATTACACAGAAAGGCATATTTTTAATAGGGTCCTCGCTTTCTCCTGCTCACATGAGAGTCAATGCAGTTTGCACTGTTCCTGTCCATGTTTTAGACGTGTGTTCCCAGAGCCCACAAGCCAGGTTCTCAAAGTGCATGAGTCTGACTCAGTATGTAATGATAAGAAAATAAGTCTAATTTAAAAGCCTACTTTCTGATTATTTTGTGTGCTTCTGAACACTAATTGTCAATAGGCATTATAAGACCACGATGTCTAAGGGAGACACATCCTCTCTTCTCTGCACTGCCATCAGCCTGTCTCTTATTTGTCATTCCCACATAGAGGTTTGTGCAAACTCCTCTAAAGCCTTCATATGATGCAGACTTCACTGCTTCCTATACGTTTCATTGTCCTTAGCGTGAAAAATACCTTCCTTGAATCTTCTGAATCTTCTATGAATCTTCTATCCTGCAATTAAGCCAATTTCTGCTCATCCTCTCTGTCACAGAAATTAAATACTTTTTATGCCTCTGCTTTTCCCAACTTCCTCATAATAATCACAGTTTTTGTTACTGTCCCAAAAAAAATATTGAAGGAATTCGAAAATGTCCCTAGAACTTTCGCATTTTGAATCAGGGAACAACAGCAGCAGAGTCCAACCTTTGGAGCCCGAGTTCATGCATTCACTCATGCATTCATTTGGTGATGCTGTCAGGCTTCAAAGTGGATCCGAAAATCTGTTTTAAAACTTTGCCAAAAGCATGTATCTTTTGATATCTTATGACAGTAACATTTGAACTTTCACTTTTGCAGGCATCAATAAATTTACAAAGAAGATTCGAAATCCATATGCAATTGATAACAATGAGCTACTTGACTTTCTGTCCAGAGTCCCTTCAGATGTGCAAGTGGTGTGTATATATTTTTTCTGTTTTTTTTTTTTTAAATTTATTTTTAAAGCAGTTATTTTGATTTAATATTCTATTCTTTGCCAGAAAGAAATTGCAAACTCAAGCTGGGTATAGTCCATGAACTATAACTAGGCTGCTAGATCTTTTTCCAGTGAGAAAGAAGTTCCTACATTGGTCGTGCCTCTGAGGATCCATAGGAGCAATCAGCAAAAGGAAAAGTATACGTGAGATGGTAGCAGATGCTAGAGCTTGTATTAAACAGCATCCAGCCGCATGTGAATCTGACTGGGATGGGGCAGTTTGTAGGAAACGCTGGGGCTGAGGCTCTCAGGACAGGCAGAGAAGGAATAGGAAGGTCAAATAATGGAAGAGACAGGCAGCATTGCCCAGTGTTTTGTGACAGCACTTTGAGAGCACTTTGGCCTTTCCTTTCTGCAGGTGAAAGCTTTTGCTGTGGCCACAGTTCAACCGTGCTCATAAACTTCTTTAAAAAAACAAAAAAGCTGGTTGTGAATTACAAGCTCTTATGATGCAGTACACAATCTCCAGAGAGCATGCAAGATTTAAGATAACATCAAGCACATAAATCACATCTGGTATCACAAAGATTATAGACTTCACGTATTTCTAGTTTCAGTTCAGAGCTGGTATTAAGTAGGAGATAGGGGTGCAAACACCCCCTCTGTATCTGATACCCTCTGTGGTAGGCATTTGGAAATAACCAAGTTTTTAAGAATCATTGTGAAGAATGGTATCCAACATGGTCAAGATGATAATATTTATTGTCTGCTAGAGCTCGTGGAGGAAACAAAAAAAAGTAGTCTATTCTCAGTTTACATCAGCATGCAGTGTTATTTCCTGGTAAGATTTGCCTGGTGTTGGTTCTCCTTCTTATTCTAGATCTGTCATTCTGTTGGTGAATCACATCTGCAAATCCTGTGTCGTTTTTAGGGGGAAAGGTTTTTTTTTACCTTTTGTCGCCTGGCAGAAAAAAAAAAATCTTTCTTTTTTTCTGACAAGTGCCACCTGATAACTTTCTTTCTGAACTCTGTGTTTAAACAGATGCAATACCATGAATTGAAACAAGATCCTACTCACAGCCCAAGCAAGAGAAAGAAAAACAATCCTGCCTAGACAACTTCCTGTGTTGAGGAGACCAGCATCTGACAGGGGAAGATAAAAGAGCAAGCCTAAGAAGTGTTTCCTTTCTCTAAGCTTTTTATTTATCTTGCATTTTTATCTAGTGGGGAGATTTTGTAAATAGTATTAAAAGGTGTTTCTCATGGAAAATCTATTTCTCATTGTAAAGACATTCGTTTCAAGTAGGGTTTTTGCCATTTTAAAGCCTTGTTAAGAACAATGTAATACATTAAATGAATCAATCTAAAATGGAGAATATATTCTGCTACTTGGTGGTCAAAGATACATGAGATAGTCAAATCATGCCAACTAAACCTACAAAATGTGTAACTTTAAATCTGACTCAGAAATTTCTCAGATTTTATTTGTGAGCATTAATATTTTTATCCAGTAAGTCATCACTACAGTTTTCTATGTTTTATATATTGCAAGAGAAATACAATGTAGTGGAGCCTACTGTACTTAAGTTTTAGTGGATTTTTTTAAATTTCAGACCCTGATGTTAACTCCTGGTGCAACATTTTTCTATGTGGTAGGGCTGCTTATAAGACAATGAGAAACACCAAGTGCAGATCTCTTTCTGGAGCTCCCAAAAGCAGTTCCTGCTGTCTTTATCATTCCATTGTAAGACCTAAAAATCTCTGTTTCAAAATACTGCCAGGTTTGTAACTGACTGCCTATCATATTTTTCTACATGGACCAGTAGTCTTCATTTGTACTACATAGCTTAGCTGTAATTGGTCAAACTAACTCCATACTGCTTTGGGTGTCATGCTATGAACACTTTTTGTGCACGTAACTATTTTAATATGGATATCTTGCAGAAAAGGTTTTTCATTCAAATCACAAGATCATATTAATATGCTTTATGGTATAACATTACTTGTTACCAATGTGAAATACAGTGTAGAGGAAAAAGATGCAGTTGTGGTAAAACTGATATACCAGGGTCTTTTCCTTAGTTAATAATGTCAGTTCTTCTGATACGATCTTTCCCTACTGCATGGAAACTGCATTATCTTAGAAATTACATGGAACATAGATGAGAAACATTTACATTTCAAATGTCTTAGTGGCCACTGCATAACGAGTACTTGGGGATATATTCTGGTAGCTGCATGCAGACTTCCACAGCTCCCCACATAGTGAGCAGAGACTCATTCCTGAGGGACTACCTGTGCACAGCTCCTCATTATAGTTCCCAGTGACATTAAAGGGGATTTTTTGCCCAGGGGAGAGCGACAGGACTGCATCCTCAAGGGGGGCTGTGGTCCTCTCTGGATTACCTCTCACTGGTTGCAATTGCAGATAAAGTTATATTGCACTACTCTAAAAATACTTTTTGAAAAGTCTGTTTAGAAATACTTTGCAAGCACATGTGAATATGTATTTGTCCAAAGAAATATGTGTTAGCTGCACTGCTCATGAAGGATCATCCTGGATTTCTTTATTTTACAGATAAGATGATAGCCAGGTTCTTATCTGACAGTTATTTTGATCCTTCTGTTTGTATATTTAAAAGAATGCCAATCAAATGACTGCTCTGCAGAAAGCCTTGGACCTAAATAAGCTCTTGTTACATCATGACTTTTAAAGAGTTTAATTTTGCAGCTTGTGTAACCTTTTGGCTGTATCCTACCTGAAGAGCAACATACTATTGGTGAAATCAGAATCACTGGTCGGCCTATTTTGTTTTAAAAAAAACGAATTCCTGACTCAACAAGATGTGAATGTTTGTTGCCTGTTGTCAGTTTTGCACATTTCTTTAATACACTGCAAGCCTTGTACCTTCTTAACGTTGCCCACCAGCCTGTGTGTGATTTCTTGTTGTTTTTTTTTTTCTTTTTGTACACAATTTCAAATGTCTACTTTGGTGGTAATATCTGAACTGGTTATGCACGTTTCCTCCATTAAACACACTTCTAAGCATCATTCTATTAGATATTATGAAGCCTCTGTCTTTGAAATCCTATGCTGTTTTTTTCCATGAGCGCTGTGATAGGCAAGTGAATGAAAACATCATATTTCTGTGTGCAAGATTTTAGTATTTTAAGTTCCCTAACATGCAGGGGGAGGGGACAGGGGGAGAAAAACATCTGTTGAAAAATGGTGAACTCCTTTTAAATGCCTCAGTCACTCAAAATTGATCTCACTGAAAATATAACACACAGAGGCAAGGCTAAAAATGCTTATTGATTAAATATGATTCTCCTGCCACAACATGACAATTTAAAATCAGAATTTAAAATAGTTTGTGAGTGAACCCATTTTCACTATCTGCAGTTTGTCTACTCTGCTTTGTGTAGGCGGCCTCTGTAAAGAGCCAATCCCGCCTTATGCCATAAATATTCCAACATATCTTCCTTTTCCAGGCTGATTCTGAAGTCCATTTCTAACCTGTTAGATTTGGCAGGCTTTATTCCAAAAGCAACCTGTTTGTTCATCAACAATCAAAAAAGAATAAGCGATCTCACAATCACGAAATTGTTTCTGTTCTCAGAAAATAAAATGTAACAACTTTACATGGGTTCATAGAAAATCATTAGTTTAGTTGGGGTCCATATTTAGATTGGATGTCAGAGCACTCTGAATCCATTCAGGCTGATTAATCTGAGAGGCTCTTGTTACATTCCTGCTGATAATTCGTAGTACACAGCTTGCTTACCCTGTTTTTACAGTTGTTCCTCTTTGTAGGATCACCTAAGTATTTTTCATAATAGCAATGAACTTTTAACTGGCAGAGCTGCTGTATTATTACTTAGTATTTTACATCCAAGTGCAACAGCCCCCAAGTTTTTTTTCTATTGCAATTAAACCAACAGTGGAATAATGAGAAAGTAATTAAGCAGGCTGCATGCAGTCTATCAGCTAATTTGGTCCCTGAGAGCATAGGCTTTACCAAAAAGAGGAAGAGCTGCCAGCAAATGCACTGCATGATGCTGAGGTACTTCATTTGAAGATAATCCAGGAGCATGAAGTGAAGGAGGTAAAGGAAAACTTATTTCTTTCATCATTGTTAGCTTACACATGCATGTATGCTAAACAGAACATAATGAAAAGCTTTGCAGCTCTCTGCTCAGCAGCCAGGGATCCCAAACTGTGGTTTAACTGACTTGTGGTTTAACACAAATGGAGTGCTTTGTGGCAGAAACTCTTCAGCTGACACTGACCCACTTGCATCTGCACCTCAACTCCCAGAGTCTGCTCCAAGCCTCCACCACCTACTCACTGAATGGTAACAGCAAAAGGTATTGGCTTTTTGTTGAGCTGGGTACTCAACAAAAAAATCTCTTTTCCAGTGGTGTTTTTGCCACGTTATAGGACTGACATTTCTAATTTGCAGTGTGGTGCACTGACCATTTCTCTCACTTGCAAAAATTTAGATCTCAGAACCAGACTGCTGGGCACATGTCTATCCTTGAGTTACATTCATAAAAGGAGGTTTTTTGCTGCCTCTTGAACAAATATGGTAACAAAAATGAAAAGTATTTTCCTTCCCTATAGGATTGCTAGCCCTAGGACATGTAACAAGCTCAACAAGCAAGTGTACTTGTATCAGGAGGACTCTGTTGCTCACAGTCATGAGATCATGGCTTGATCAGAAGAAATGGGCCTGGAGACTAAAGCAAGTCCTTTCCTACACTGTGCTTGTATTCTTCAGGCTGAGTGTTCCTGAACACATCTGTTGGGAAAAATGAAGAAGAAATGGCGAAGGGCCTGGATTGCTTAAATAAAAGATTTACTGAGAAATTGGATAACTACTAATTATAACTTCAATTCTTGCAGGATTTTTTTTAAGGACTGGGATTTGTGTAAAAGACAAGTCTTTCTGCACTATGTTTCTAGAAGTAAGTATCTTTCTCACTTAGAAGAAAGTTCAGTCACTGCAATTGGCTGAGGCAGAGTACAGTTTTGGGAAGACAGGGTTGGAAAATAGCTGGGGAAGAATTATAGTGGATTATAATGCTGGAAGCAGCCTGTTCGTGTTTTCTCTTCACAATGCAGACACATACTTTCCCCTGACATGCCTGTGGAGACCACAGCTCAAAACCACAGTTACATTCACACAGTTCCAACTGCCACCCCATTCTCCATCTCTTCTCAACTTCAGACATGGCTGATGGCATACCATGGAGTTGGCCCTACATCTTTCAGTGTAAAGGGTCCCTCTTTCCTTTTTCCCACTTCCGCCTGCAGTCTCTAGGTGACCAAACTCTTCATTTCCTGGTCACCACTGATACTACCAATTAAATCTTAATTAGAAACTGTTTGCCTTGTCATCCTCTCCTTCTTCTCTCTATTTGTTCTTTTGATATGCTGCTTTTCCTCACCCACATACTTTGACTAATTCACATTTTTATAGCTGTAACTCCTTGACAATATGGTCACAAAGCTTCGGTTGCTGGTTTCGTGCCTGCAGTTCAGGTTTCCCTCACATACCTCCCACCTCTGAAGCTCAGTGTTTGGTTTCTGACTGCTGCATTAGGCAGTCATACATACCTGTCTTTCATCAGCTCTGCTTCTCCTGGACCTGCAGTGACTCTCATCTAAGACCAATCTCCTCACACATTCAGACTTTGTTGACTCCTCACTCCCTGGTGGTGACATATTTTCGAGCTGTTCTCCATGATGGTGCAGAAAAGAAGAGTCAAGGAAATTAAAATCTAGGTTTAAAGGAAAAGAAATTTCTGAAAGTTGTATAATTGTTCCTGCAATATGCATGCATCTTGCTGTTGGTTACCGGCTTCTGAAATGTCTGAGCTTGCAGTTTTGCTTTGCTACAGTTAAAGGATTTGGACCTCTGTGTGACTTGCATCAAGTCATAGCAGGCATTTGGTCTGGGGGGAAAACAACTAACATAAATGCATGCCAAAGCAGAAAACCTGTAGTTCATGAAGGCTGTGTCTAAAATTAGCAATTGTAGCAAGCATGGGTTACTTGGGGTTGAAGAGGATTGTTTTAATGTATTCTCCATCATGGAAAATGGGTTTTCACTATGCAATTTACTGTTCTTTGTAAAATCCTCTGATTCATAATTAAATACAGCACTATGATTTTTGCAGTTTGGGTTCCTTCTCTACAGGGTAATGTGCAGGCTGCACTTTGAGCAGACATTTTCATAACAAAGAGTGGCATTTGAAAAAGAAATTAATTTTTTAATTAGCTGACGCTTTCCATGACTTGGTGTTAAAGCTGTCAAATGCCAGGAAGTTTAAAGCCAGGGTTTATGTTTACCTTTTTTAAGTTGTGATAAAGCAAAGTTCTGATAAAGCGAAGGTAGAGTCAAAAGAGAGTCACAGGTGCACACTGCCTGCATGATGCAGGGAGTTTGCACCTGCCAGTCAGTAGTAGGAAATTGGCCTCATGTATTATTGAGGATACAGAGAGTTGAGCCCTGGAAGTGTGCTGTCCCAGAGCTGCCAACACTGTGCATGCCTGACAGTATTGAGACTATTGTGGCTGTAACAGAGGACGCATGAGATGCGGTTTCTGTGAAGAGCTTTACAGAGCATCCGCCCAGCTGCCTTGTCTCAAACAAGTGCATTAGTTCATTTTTGTGAGTGCTAATTTAAATGATCAGTGTACAATACAAAAATGCATAATGGTGCAAGGGAAGGAGGGAGTTTCTTGGGCCTTCTCCATCTCCTCCTGAATGTTAAACCCTCTTTCTAGTCTGAACACACAGTTGAGAACATGTGACATACATCACTGCAGCTGAGAAGTCTTGAGCTTTTAGAAACCCCTGTTCCTATTCTGAAACTCCAGTTTCTCTTCTGTAACTTTAGAGTGTGTTTCCAGGGATGATACTGGACAGTAGCCATTCTCCTTACATTACACATCCATGCAACAAGGCAAGGCCATGTGTCTCAAATTCTCCCATCTCAATGATAAGAAATGTGTAAACTGATGTTATCTACAAGTAATGTGTTTTAAAACTAATTTCTGAGTCCATACATTCAGTGATGAAATGCAGTTGACAGCTTTTCTCCTAATTTCAGCCCTATTCAGCCTGTTACCAAAGGCAGATGTTTGGCCATGAAAGAGCTACAGGCATATAATATGTGTAGACTCCATATAATAGACTCTGCTATTATATGAGGAGATAAATTTTCAATCTCAACCCATAAAGAGGCTACTTAAGCCAGAGGACACAGATCAGGTGGAAAAGTATTTTTGTAAGGCCTGTGACATTAAAATGGAGGAAGTTTGATGGATGAGCTATTTGATGGTTAAGGAATTGGCTGGATGGCTGCACCCAAAGTGTTGCAGCCAATAAACAGCTCGATGTCGAAATAGAGAACGGTAGGGTAGTAAGTGGTGTGGTTGAAGGGTCTGTCCCAGGACCAATGCTATTCAATATCATCATCAATGGCATAGTGAGATTGAGCATACTCTTCACATATTTGCAGATGACACCAAGCTGAGTGGTGCAGTTGATTTGCTGGAGGGTAGGGATGTGTACTGGATTTTCAAAAATCGAGTGTCTTTTGACTGATGGAAGAAGGATGCGGCTTAAAAAACTTGCCTGGTTTATGTTCAGAGTAGAACTAAAAGCATCCTACCACCCAAACCCACAGTTAAAACACTATGAGGGGTCAGGAGGACAAGCAGGTGACATCAAAGCTTCCCACTCATCAAAGGAAACAGATGGGAAGGCCAATTTTATGTTGTAGTTTTTCTAAAATGAAGACCGTGTAAGGACTGATAAAACAACTTCAGTTTCTCATAAACTGTAGAAGTGTTTGGGGGTCATATTCCCACCTCAGAAAGAAGTCTTACTCTGGTAATAGAGGCAATAGTTGAGAGGGGTGTCGGTAAAGCCATGAAGACTTGGCAGAAGTTGACCTCTACCAGCAGGGGATGGAGATCAGCTTCAGCAAGGCAGATACAGACACGCAGAGCTGTGATGGTGACAGCCACAGCTCAGATGACGTGAAGCTCACCCTGCTGCAGCTCCTTAGTTTAACTGTAGTGGCATGGCACTTGCTCTCGAGAGGAAACCACAGTTTTACTTTCTGTTTAGTATGAGTGGACTCAAACCCATGATGCATATTTCCTAAGAGGATCCTGTGGTAGACATGAGGCTGTTTAGAGGAAGGAAGAGGGATAGTGGATCTAAACAATTAGAGTATCGGTCCTCTTGCAGCTGGAGCTCAGTGCAGAAGAGGATCCAGGACTGACTGCTCAAGAGACAGCAGAGGCAGAGAGGGGCTGCAGCCTTGAAGGCTTCCAGTGGGTAACAGAAAAATTTGGAAATCTAGCTAGCAAAAATTTATGCAATTCTCATGAAAATATTGCAGAAAAAAGAGTGTACATATGCTCCCCTGCAGGAGAAAAGAAAACAAATGCCTTCTCCCTCTTTAAAGATAGTGTGGCATAGAGATTTCTGGGGAAGGATATAGTTTCATAAAGTAAGCATAGTTCTCATTCTGTTTTGTAGGGACCTCTTTCCTGCAGCATCACTAGATAGAAGCCTAGAGGGGACCTGAAAGTTTTTCTTTGGAACGGACACTTGCTAGCAACTCATTTGTCTTTTATTTACAGGCCTTTACTTCCCAATGCTGCACAAAATTTGTGCTTAAATTTATAAAAGGAAAATAGTCAAAACAACAGCCTGCTTGCCTCTTTGTAGAGCATTATGCAGAGCAAGTTTTTCTGCTCTTTCCACTTGGGCAGCCCACAATGTAGCCCTCTAGCACATGCACAGTGTGTTGCTCATCGATGGCTTGCAGTCACTGTAGGCAAACAAGATAATACCATATCAGCCCTTCATGTCTTAAACCTGGTACGCTGTGGTACAACATGCAGTTGAAAGGATTTTTTTTTTTATTTGTGGAGAAACCAAACCAAAGCAAAAACCACTCTGGTTCTGGGTAGGACAGAGTTAATTTTTGCAGTAGCTGGGAGTGGGCATGGCCAACACCCAGAGGTTATTCTATATCACTTGCTGCCATTGCACCCTCTGAGGAAAGGACTCTCTTCTAGGGAGAAGGGGTTTCTTCCTGTTGAGAAATTGTGGCAGCAGGAGTTGTCTGGTATTGTCTCTTGTTGGAGGGGTTTCTATTCACCCCTGAACAACTATAGGACCCTGTTAAAGTGACACAATATTTGAAAGAAAAATGGTGTGGCAGTTCCAGAGAGGAGGGAACTTCTACAATGTGCCTGGACCCTGGCTACTCTTTATTGGACACTGCTTGACACGAGACAGCATCCTCAGCGGGAAGAGGAAGAAAGCAGAAAAACAGGCAATGGGGCCACTGAAACTGCAGGTGAACCACAGGAACAACCCATGCCAGTGGCAGTTGCCCCTATACAGAAGAAGAAATTCAAAGCCAAATCAGTTTCCTTAGCAAGGGATGCAGAGGAAGCAGGACTCTCACAACAGGAGGAAGAGGCAGAGTCAGAGATAATCACAGATCCCTATCCATGGGTGAGCTGCAAGGTGTGCAAGAAGATTTCAGCCGCCAGTTGGGTGAGCCCCTGCTGACGTGGCTGCCCTGATGTTGGGATATCACAGCCCATGATATGAAATTAGATGGTAGTGAAGCCAAACAGCTGGGATCCCTGTCCCAGGATGTGGGCACTGACAAGGGGATTAGGAAGAGGACAGAAACTCTCAGCCTTTGGAGATGGCTCCTGTCAAGTGTGAGAGAAAGGTACTCTCTCAAGGATGATCTCGTAGTGCACCCAGGCAGGTGGGACACCATGGAGAAAGGTACCCAGTACCTGAGAGAACTAGGTGTGCTGGAGGTAATCTGTAGGGATTGAAATAATGAGCAGTCTCCTGTAGATCCGGATGAGGTCCAGTGTGCACAATCCATGTGGCAGAAGTTTGTATGGAGCACGTGATCATTGTACGCCAACTCATTGGCATTGATGTCCATGAAAGGAGGAGAACAAACAGTGCTTTAGGTGACTACCTGAGTCCAGCCATGCAATGATCTTTTTTTCCTCCCTGCTTACCTGCACTTGTGGAAAAACTGTCCAAGACTGTGGACAGATTCAAAAGACTTCAGCAGATTAGAGAGGAAATGTCCCATGCCCCTCCAGCATGGACCAGAGTCTCTGCTGTTGGGAGCAAGCAAGCTCAAGAGAGAGGGTACAAACCACAAGGTAACCTGTGTTTTTTGCTGTGTGACCACAGAGAGGATGTGAGAAAGTGGGATGGAAAACCCACCTCTGCCCTGGCAGCACAGGTATGTGAGTTGAGAGGAAGAACAAACATCAGAAGAAGCTCTTCAAGGATAAATGCAGCCCTAGTTTCCAGCGGGCAAGTCCTCAGACAGAATAGAAGGGCTGATGTTTTTCCAATCCTCTTGAAGTTCTCCACTTTATATTTAGAAGTGAGCAACAAATACTATGACCAGAATTAGATGGGCTCTTCCTCCAGCCAGGTGGAGGAAAAGGACAATAGCTTCTACTGGACTGTATGGATCCCATGGCCTGGCATGTCAGTCCCACAGGAGTATCAAGATTTAGTTGACACTAGCACACAATGTACCCTGATGCCATCAAGATATGTAGGGGCAGAATGTATCTCTGTTTCTGGGGTGACAGGGGGATCCCAACAGCTGACTGTACTGGAAGCTGAAGTGACCCTGACTGGGAATGAATGGCAAAAACACGCCATTGTGACTGGCCCAGAAGCCCCATGAATCCTTGGCATAGATTACCTCAGAAGAGGGTATTTCAAAGACCCAAAAATTAGGCTTTTGAGAGAGCTGTAGAGACAGGGGAAGTTAGGCAGCTGAATACTTTGCCTGGTCTCTCAGAGGACCCTTCTGCTGTGGCACTGCTGAAAGTAGGACAAAAACATGACTACCACAGCAGTGCATCATCGATAACACCACGGCAGCCAGGACTCTGTGACCCCAGCCATGAGATGATTCCTGAACTGGAGAGCCAGGGAATGGCCGGCAAGATTTGCTCACCCTTTATTAGCCCTGTGAGGCCAGTGCGTAAGTCGAGTAAGGAGTGGAGACTGACAATAGACTGTCAGTGGTCTGAAGGAAGTCACACCATCACTGAGCGCTGCTGGAACTTCAGTATAAAATGGAGTCCAAGGCAGCAAAGTGGTGCCACCATCAACATTGCAAATGTGTTTTTCTCCACGTCTTCAGTAGCACAGCGCAGGCCATAGGGGTTTTTTTGTATTGGAGAGGCATCCAATACACCTGGAACCAACTGTCCTGGGGTGGAAATCCAGGCCAACTATTTGCCTTGGACTGATCCACGTACAGTAAAGGGATTGCACCAATCACACAGTGAGCTCAAACAGGAAATCCTAATCACCCAGAGATCTTGGAAGTCATCATGAACTGACCTGAAGGTGAAAATTTCAGACTATCATTATCATCATAGGAGGAGAAGGTGACATGTCCCAAGGTAGTCCCTCCATATAATCAGATACCAGAAAAAGAAAAGCAATACACTCTTTTTACTGATGGTTCCTGCCATGTTGTAGGGCTACATGGAAAATAAAATCTGCTGTATGGAGTTCTACATGGCAAGTCACAGAAGTTATGGAGCAACAAGATGGATCAAGTCAGGTTGCAGAGCTGAAAGGCATCTAGCTGGCTTTAGATATCACTGAACAAGAGAAATGGACAGTGCTCTGCCTCTACACTGTCTCATAGGTGGTAGCAAATGTTCTGTGGGGATGGCTATACTGGGCTGCTGAATTGTGGCAAGACATCACTGGCCAGGTAGAGAAGCTGGCTGTAAAAGTACGTTGAGTAGATGCACATGTACCCAGGAGTCGGGCTACTGAAGAGCATTTCAGAATGGACAGGTGGATTGGGCTGCTAAGATTAAAGCCTCTCAGGTGGATCTGGACTGGCAACATAAGGGTGAA
>VZTF01007001.1:580932-593388 GCA_013397755.1 Cnemophilus loriae | reverse complement strand
TCACGCACCAGCCTCTGGGAAAATTGAATGATACAATGGGCTGTTAAAACCACATTGAAATCAATGGGTGGTTGGATCTTCTAACATTGGGATCTATATTTAGCAAAGGCCACATGGTTAGTTAACATTAACTATCCCAATCAAGCTGGTCCCGCCCAATGAAAACTTCCACATATCCTGCAGAAAGGGATAACGTCCATGTGGGGCATATGAGAAATGTGTTGGGGAAGACAGTTTGGATTAGTCCTGCCTCAAGCAAACGCAAACTTATCCGGGGGACTGTTTTTCCTTGAGGATTTGGGTACACTTGGAAGCTAATGCAGATGGATAGGGAAACATGATGTGTACCTGAAGGGGATCCGATTTTTAGGTGAGAACAGGCTGTAATGTTTCACTGTATAATATTAGTAGCTGAAAGACCCTGCCAGCATACGCTGCCATAACTACCCCGGACAGTGAGTATGGACTGCTCCAGATACACCAGTCATGAGCAGCTTGCAGCCAACCAACAGCACACCTATCCTTCTCTCCTAGAAGACAACTAGCATGGATAGAACCCACTGTCATGGACCAAATGACCTGGACAGATGTCTTGGAGGGACGGCCACTGACTATGGAAATGATACCTGTGCTCGTGTGTATACATGTATCTCTATGTATATAGTGGAAGGTGAAGGATCTGGGCATGATGTAGATGGTATCGAATAAGGGGTGGATAATTACCAGGACAGGGTTAATTTTTGCAATAGCTGGGAGAGGGCATGGCCAGCACCCAAAGGTTGTTCTGTATCACCTCCTGTCATTGCTGGGGATGAGGCAAAGGGGCTCTCTTCTGGGGAGAAGGGGTTCCTTCCAGTCTAGAAATTGTGGTGGAGGGAGCCATCTGGTATTGTCTACGTTTGGGAGGGTTTCCATGTGAATAATTACTTTTTTTCTACCCTCTGTCCTTAGTATTGTTGCTGCTACTCTTCCCGTTTTCTTATCTCCTTGCTCTTTCCAGTAAATTGTTCTTATCTCAGCCTTTGATCTTTGCCTTTTCTGCCTCCAATTCTCTCCATCCTCTTGCCAGGGGAAAGGGGAGTAGACAAAGCAGGGGAACAAGAAAGCGGCATGGGGTTTGCAGAGTCTTGGTGGGGGCTCTGAATTGGGAAGCACCATTCCTAAACCACCAAATGCCCAATCTGAACATTAGTTTAAAAACAGTGAGGAAGGCCCTATAAATACAACTGTGCTAGAGCCTTTGATAACTTTACCCATTTTTTAATCTTGTCATTTCCCTCACTGCTCTTTTGTGTGGAGTTTGCAAAGGCCCATCAGGAATAAGTTCTGTGAATGCTCCCAAAACGAGAAAGGGCTGACAGAGGAGATACGGACACCATGCGGACTGACGATAACATATGTTCAACATTTAGCAGTTCAAGGCATTTTAAATAGCGTGTCTTCTGCCCACAGAGGGTATGCTTTGAACAGTTGAAAGTGGTAGCTGGTTGACCACCACAAAATGCCAGACTGTATTTTTTCTCAGAACAAAATTTCAGCAGGCACACAGATAGCATTACATCATTAAAGATGATTGGGGTTGGAGCATTAGTGAGAAGTAGAAAATATCAGGTTGTAAGACTAAATGGTAAGCAAGGCAAATAACAAACCAACAGGCTGAATTATTGACACTGCAGTTCCTTGAATTTTAATACAGATCCCTCTGTTTGGTTTAATTTATTTATTTTTTAACTTAGGTTTGCCTTCCCTAAATTTTCCAAAGCATATGTGGATACAGGTCAGCCAGTACATACATAGGTACATATATCTTGGCAAAACATCTTCAACTTTTAAATATAAGAGCAAGGTGATTTAGGTGCACTGGGAGTTAAGTAAGAATGAGAATTTCTTTACAGATCTCTTTGGAAAAGCTGTGACACGTTGCAAATGTATACAAGCTCATTTAGGTCAGACAAAAATTAGATTAATTAGACTTCAGCTATGTAAAAGCAACAAACCACAAGAAGCAAACTTCTCTGTGTCAGTACTCTTAACAACTGGTATAAGCTGTATGTTCACTCTTCGACTGTTTTATTTTCACTTCTGCAACATTCAAGATTATTGGCAAATTTCCAGCATCAGTAAGATAGTTCTTCTGAAAGATTATTGAAATTTGCACCGAAAGAACTCTGAAGCAGGATCTCAACTTCTTAGCTGGACTTGAACCCAAGTTCAAGTCCTCTTTCTCCTTTCATTCCCTTTCCAGCCAGCAGTATCCTTAAATATGAATGGTAACAGTACTTCCTGATGTTGTTGAAAATCATCAACATAGTCTAATTTCCCTTTTTTTAAAATGTATATTATCAAGAGCTAAAGGGAGATAGACATATTTTTTCTTAATACTTGTAATTACTTTTGGAGCAATTTAATTGTAGTTTCCAAACACAGTTTCACAGATGCTGGTGTAGATATTATTACTGGAGCTCTGCAGCTTTACTGTTTAATCTCTTCTACACGGAGTTAAGTGCCTGCCTGCTGGACAGTCTACTGAGCTCATCCATTTTTTTAAAAAGGCATTTTTCATTTACTCATATGCCTAAAATATGCTATTGTAATAGTATTTATTGATAGCCTGACTTAAACCAGCTTCTTAGACAAATCCGAAGCCTTTTTTTCTTTTTTTTCCCCCTCCAAGATTACGAGTTTGGTTGATAAAACAGGTGCACTTCCCTATCTTTATCTGAATATGAGTGCAGAGATTAATATCTTCCAATGTTATTTTTAGAGCTGTTTTCCTAAAAAAGCATCATTTCACATCCCAGTAAATATGATGACAAATTTATGAATTCCTAAGGATCTTTATATATTACAGTTGGAAGATTGTAATTACTTTATATGCACTTAACAGATTAAAAATGGAGTAATTTGACAGATTTTAAGCTGTATTCATTTGGGAAAAATAACTGGTCATGAAGTGACCACACAGTGACCTGAAAACAAGCTGCAGGTGGATCCCTTTGAATATACTGGGCACTCTTGACCACACAGAAGCATGACACTGCTAACGCAAAAAGGCTCCCTGTGGTCATGGGACAAAGTGGCTGACTGTCATAGAATCATAGAATACTTTAGGTTGGACAAGACCTCTAAGATCACCCAGTCCAACCCTTAACTCAGCACTGCCAAGCCCACCACTAAACCATGTTGTAAGTCCACATCTACTCATCTTTTAAATCCCTCAAGGTGTGGTGACCTCACCACTGCCCCGGGTAGCCTGTATCAGGGCTTGACAACCCCTTCTGTGAGGTGAGTTTTCCTGATATCCAGCCTAAGCCTGGTGCAACTTGAGGCTGTTTCATCTTGTCCTGTCACTTGTTACTTGGGAGAAGAGACCAACCCCTACGTGACTACAGCTTCCTCTCAGGCAGTGGCAGAGAATGGTAAGGTCACCCCTGAGCCTCCTTCTCTCCAGGTTAAACAACCCCAGCTCCCTCAGCCACTCCTCATTTTACTTATGCCCCAGACCTTTCCCTAGCCCCATTGCCCTTCTCTGGACATGCTCCAACACCTCAACGTCTTCCTCGTCATGAGGGACCCAAATCAGAGCAAAGTATTCAAAAGTTGATGAGGAGGGTAAGGCATGGTTTGGTACCTTTTGCAATACAGCGATTTAACTACAGTCAGGCTTGTAGATAGTTAAGCAGGAAGAGCTTCAGGACTATTTGGTTAGATTGTTTAAAGGGAGCTCAGACTCCGAGGTCTGAACCTCCTCTCTGTTATAACAAATTTTAAATGGTTATTGAAGCTACAGCAATATTCAAGTTTTATATGCTAAACTTTGCTTCCATATAAAAATAAATCAACAGCAAAACTTCTGAGGCCAGACTGTAATATATTGGCAGTAGTTATTTATTTGCCAGTGTGAGTGACCATTTGGAAATCAAGAAACCCTCTGTAAAACTTCTTACAAACAATTTTTGACACAAAGTGATGTGTTTCCTATCTTGTAATGCAGTAGTGTGAAACAAAGACTATATGACAGAGTGAGAGGAACCAATTTGATTTTTATTTATGCCTCAACATATGTTATGCTCTTATAGGGCCTGTATATGTGCTCGCAGGCCTGTCCCTGGACGGCTTTGCCTGGCAGACAGTCACAGCACAGAAAGCCGCCACGGCCAGACTGTCAGTGATGCCCACACTGGACACTGGGGCAAATGCCCGGATGCCCGCCAAAAATGCCCGCCAAAAATGCCCGCCAAAAATGCCCGCCAAGTCGGGCTGTGGGAGGAGCCTTAGCACATAAAAGCAGCTAGCTGCGACAAAACGGGAGCCATTTTTGCTTTGGGTTTCTTGGACGGGTGAGGGGCTCGCTTGGAGGGCCGTCTTGGTCCTTCTCCTCTCCGCCCCTCGCCTTTTCCTCCCTGTGGTCCTGCTTCCCTGCCCGTACCCGCTGTGCCCTGCTTCACCTTTTGCGCGAACCAGCTCACCACTGGGACGACCTCGTGCTCCGCTGCCTCCCCGACGGAGCGGGTGCCGCCGCAGCCAGCCGCCCCCGTCGTGTTTCTCGGGCTCAGCCGCCGCCGCCGCCTGCACCCAGCCGCGACCTCCACTGTCACCGCGTTTGCCGCGCTGCAGCCGCCGCCGCCGCCGCCTGCGCTTAATCGCGCCCGCAGCCGCGGCTCCCCGACCCTGAGGAACGCGCAGGTGTTCCAGGACTGCGCTCGTAGCCACGGCAGCCTGCTCTCCGCCGACAGAGGGAACACGCAGCCTGCTGGTGTTTGGAAATCGCGCCCAGCCCGCCGCGGGAGCTACGCAGACGCACCGCGGTTCGCAGCTAACACGCTCCGTCTGCCAAGCCGGCGCTGAGAGCGCCGGGGTTCTCGTGGTAACGCTGTCCCTGTCTTGTGTTTCTTTCTCCGTCTCCCTTTTCCCCTTTCTGCTCCTTTCCTTATCCCCCTTCAGCAGGAACACTTAACCTTCTAAATCAGTAAGTACTGCTGCGTTTACGCTTTATTTTCATCCGAGAAATCTATCAAAAAGAATCTTCCCCGACCTCCCCTTTTGCAGCGGGACGGGACACAGAGGATATGCAACACTGAAATTAGTGCTTAATGCAACTCTTTGGGCAACTTGCAAAGCTTGACCAACATCTTTGTGTGCCACTAAAATTCCTGACTGCGTATCCCAGTGTTCTCTACCCTCTGTTTTACTGCTATCAACTTTGCTGACCACTGTTACTCACCTGACTGGGAAGCAGAATTGCAGCATCATAATCTGGTATATGTACAAAAGAGATATTCTCCAACTGTATGCTGAACGTGAAAAATAATTAAGAACTTTTTGAAGGCCTGGGATAAATAGGACTGATGGAGGGTGGAGGTACATAGCTTTGTGCTTCTGAAGCATGTCAATGTGTGAAACGTGGGCGTAGAGAGAAAAAGGCCGATTTTGTTTGTTCTTTTAGCTAAAACAGGAAAATACTCTACGTACCACAAGAGATTTTAAAAAGCGAACAATTTAATCACTTACTAAGAGATCTCACTTTAACAGGAAAGTTTTGCAATAGTGAAAGAGAACATGTACTCTGATAAATTAGATGAAGCATATAATTTTATGTTAAATATGACAGATATACTTAGAGCTTTTTAAGGGTATGATGTTTGCAAACTTGAGTATATGTAAAACTGAACATATATAAAACTGAACTGCAGTAACTGGGAAGTAACAGGAAAACTTTCAGTATATGATCCTTAAACTAAAAGAACGTTAGAACAGAATTGTGTTACCATATAAAGACTGATGATGTGCTCAGACAATGTTTAAGTTGGGGCTACTTGTGAAACATAAATGCACATTTTTGCTAACTTTCGATTGTTTTGTTTTGAACTCTTAATAATGTGCATTTAGCGTGTGTTATCTACATTATCTTGGAGGGAGGTACTTGAAATTATTTTAAATAGTAAAGTTTGATGTTTTAAGTGATTGATGTGCATATTTTTCCTTTCCAAATGATATAAATAATAACAAATAATTCCGAGAATGTCTTGACTAAATAAGCAGAATCACCAAAATGAGTGAAATGAAAGCTTTTCCTGCTTTCATTTCAGTCACTGGTATATTATGTTAAAATTATAAATATATATGAATATTCTAAAGGATTTGCTTTTTGAGACCCACCAGATTTTTTTTTTTTTGTGGTCCTCTGAGTCCCAATTATGTAAAATTCAGTTATGCATCAAATTACTGACTAAAGAAAATGTCAGTATTGTAAACTTAAATGTATATTTTGCACTCTTTAGAAAGTACACACGTAACATTTCTTTCATTGTGTCCTACAAAAGGAAATACTGAAGTTTATTAGTCCATCTCATATATGACAAAGGTTTTCTTGGTGTTTCTTTCTTACTAGAGAAGAATTAAAAGTGCACATACAGAAACAAATCCAATATGCACTGACCTTTTAGTCTGTTAAAACAGGTTATTCTGCCTGCATGTATGAAAGTAATAATTGGTCACTAATAAGTGTGGAACATTTGTAATGAAGGTCTGATTCCAAAGTCAGCTTGGTTTGAGCATCTTCTGTTGGTTGATGTCAGCTGCAGAAAGGCTAAATGGAAATTTTAATGTGCTGCATGCCAGATGCATCATCAGTTAAAGAAGCAGCTCTTACTCCACACCCTTTCTTTTAGTTTTTTTCTTAGTTTTTTAATATTATCAATGGCTATTCCAGAAGAACTGGAATTGGGAGTGTTGCTTATTCATACCTACCTTTTGAAGGGTAAGTTTTTAAATCATCTGTTACTGAATTTGTTAGAAAAAAAATAAATAAATTGGGTATCCTCATTGTAAAGCAGCACTTACTTCTCTTTGTTTGGAAGGGAAAGGGATAAACTTGCATTTGAGTGTCTCTCCTCCAGATCCTAGTGTGGAATTAATTTAGATCTCTACAAAGATGCAGGGGAAAAATTGTAGTTATTTCTGTATAAGTGAGCAGTAAGGGCTCCCCAAAACATGCAACTCTTCTACAACCCCAAACTCATAAGTACAGTTAGGTAATTCAGCTGCCTTGCCTTCATGACCTTTTAAAGAACAGCATGGGAATTTCTCTTTTTTCTTAATTAATTTAAAAATCTATCTGATAGAATATGTAGCATACAATCCTAAATTGTTAGGTTAGAGCATTAGTTCAGAAGATTTACCATGTGTAGTTGGCATGTGCTCACAGAATGGAGAACAAAAGTTTCATATTAAGTGGGGCATAATTTTTAAGGATGTCCATACTTCGTGTCAGAATATGATGTCCAGTATATACTTAAACTCTTGTGCTTTGTGAATTCCTCTGCCACCACAATTAGGTTTGTGCCACTGCTTCCACCTGATCTAACTTTGAGGTAGTCCCAGGAGTGCTACCATATCATTACATGCCAGTGTAATTGTTTTATCAAATCACTGCAAGCCAGCATGAGTTAAAGCAGAGCCAAGGACAGCCTTAACTTTTGCTAAGGGTGAATTCAGTTCTTCAAAACATCGTTGACTTGGGAAGCAGCACGTGGTACCCATTGGAGTTTTGCAGGTCACCCCAGTGTCTGAGCCAGTCTCCTCCAGTCGGTCACTGCACAAATGAATAAGACTACAAGCAACATAGTGCTGATGAGGAACAGCATTTTCCACACGTCTTTCTGTGACCATTTCTATCAAACAAAGGCATGCGAAATGTTAGTATATTGATTCTGTAAATATATAGTGTCTTCTCTCGTGGATTTTACAACAGGCAATTAATTTATATAATTTCAATTTTTCTAAGGCAAGGATAAAAAAGAGAAAAATGGATGGAAGGAATTTGCTTTTCTGTATGTTTTTATTTTGTGATCTATTTACAACAGTAGCTTTATTAAAGGATATCAAAATATGTATACACAAGCCTTTCTCAAGGAATGAAACAACTGCTTGGTTTAAGTTTAGGGTCACTGCCTCTGAAGACCAGAGAGAAATATGGCACGAGGCAGGTAAAAAAAAAAAAACAAACTTCCAAGACAGAAAATACAAAGTTTAACTGAATGTAAATGATACAGCACCTTCTTAACATCACACACATCCAGATCTGTCAGGCAAGTAGAAGGTATTGGTACTGGAAACTTTCTGCCTAAAACCCGTGCTGAATCAGTGTATCTGACTTCCAGGCTTTGCTAGAGGAAAACATTAACAGTGTGGGAGATACCAACACATGGGGCTTTTGCAGGGCTATGAAATTTGTACTTTGGTTGCTGGATAAAAAAGTTAAGCCAGTATCAAGAGTTAACAGTCAAGATTCAGCCAGTGTGGCTTGTTTGGAATTTAACTGCTAGAAGGATTTAAGCACTGACATGCTTCTACCATAGTTTCCAGAATTGCTAATAAGGCCTTCGCCTGTTCGCCAGGGAAGAATACCATGCTTTCAGATATTTCTGGAAGAAACTGTGGTAGTTTTTCAAAAGTTTCTAGCTCTTTAAAATAAGTATCTACCAACCAATCTCCAGAAAATGCATTTTTCATCTTAAAGCTATCACAAGCCATTACCGGAAGTACATTTGAACAAGCTACTGTTCTCAGAGTTACAGTCAGGGGCGTAGACAAATTGTAAACTGAACAAAAATTCATCAGCATCTTAGTAAATGAAATCAAACACAGTTCTCTCTTCTGATTGCAAAAATCTTGTTCTGTGCATTCATAGAAGCTTTCAAGGCTCGCTCCTGGATGAACAATATTTAGAAGTTCTTCCTTTACTGTGTCTGACTCAATGTAATCCAGTGGCAGTTTCTCATGGGCATTCCTTTGCTCCAGAAGGACTGGCCCTTCAGAGAAAACAGAAACATTAATAACAACAGCACATTTGATTTGGCAGCTGAACAAGACTTCGGGTTGTTTATTGCCAGAAGCCAGGTGTCTGTTTAAGTTCTTTTTTTGTACCAAGTTATGTTGATGTAACTGATGACTTACATATTTGCAACACAATCTGAAACATGTAGAGAGATCCTTTGTAACAATTTCTTTACAATAGTGTCTTAACTTGCATTGGGTATGCAAAAATGTAATGTTATTACTTTTGTAAAATTTTATTAAGTACTTTATGGACCAGATTATTTGCTGACACTGACTTCAAATTAAAGGCATATTATCATGATGGTCTTTATTTTACTTTTCTGGATGGTGTGGCCAATCTTGCCTCATGCTGTGCAGCAAGGTAAACTATTGGGGTAGGAATCCAAGTCTTCCCCAACAACTGAGTTTCAAAATTTGGTCTTAACAGACTTCTGAAACGCAAAACATAATTACGCTAATGAATAGATTTAAAGTAAGGAAATGGGACATGTTTATTTGTTCAGAACTGGTCTGAACAAATAAATCCTTTTGGTATTTCCTGTTTATTAGTACAATGGACCTATTAATATTTAAAGAGCTTACACATCTCTTGGGAAGTTTAAGAAAGGCTGCATCAGTAAGAAAAAATGGAGGCTGTTAAAACACTGTAGGTGGTTTTCAAATATGAACACATCAGGAATCTTCTTACACAAGTTTGTATTACTATGCTAAAGTAATGGTGCCATATTAAGTTGAATACTTCTTTAGAAATGTATTTTAATGGCAAAAGGTAAACTCCCACATTACATATCCATAATAGATATTTTAACTTGGCTCTGATTAAAGCTGTATTATTATTACTGATTATTTAGTATCATTAACTTCTGCAAGCTAAAGGCTTTTAGAGACAGAAAGCAGGTATGTTTTTAGAAATATGTGTTCTAAATTATTGAGCTCAGTAAATTCTCACTGAATAGGTAACATGCTTTCTACCATGGGCTTGTCAGTTACTTGACAGGCCATAAATCAGTGTGACAAAGGCAAAGATAAAGATACACACAGCCTTTCACTTGCCAGAAAGTAGAGCTCTTCCCCTATGATAACAAGATCATCCACTACCTATTCTTCACAACAGCCTAGGAAAAATGCACATCTGTCAGTGCAATACCATTTCCAGTTGAGGAGCTGGGCTTACTATAATATTGGCTATTGCATCACTTCAGCTGATGGAGCCCAGGTATTGGCTTGGCATGTTAGATACATGGTTCAGTAGAGATACAAAACACCTGGGAGCCACAGAACTGAGACTCAGTGAACACAGAGGTACAGCTGCAGAAGGAATGTATTGATCATGATCTGGTGCTTGCACAACAGACACAGACATAGCCTTTAGGGGGCAGGAGAAGACTGTAAATACAGAGGGTCATATGCCAAGAATGTATTAAGATTTTGTTTCTCTGCCTTAATTAATAGGCTGTCTAAATACATTCTTCTGCCTCATGCCTAAACACACAATGATTTTTACTGAAAAAAATCTGGACTCAGCATACAAACCACAGTTTACACTGACACAGTAGGGCAATGGTACAGATACTGCAAACACTCATTTTAGTGAATTAATTAAAAGAATGAAGAGTTGATATCCAAGACCATTCTTTGCAGATGTTCGAGGGTTTTTTTTAAACATGCTAAATTAAATACATTGATACAGTACAAACTTAAACACAAGATACAAATAACCTGTCTTTGAACAAAAAATATTGTTTAAAACATTTATTGTCTGCCTGCCTAAGGGGCAAAGTACTTTTTTAGAAACTAAGGCATCCCTCCCCTATTATCCCTAAACAGCAGTTATCATGATTACAGTATCGATTACTTTCTTAAACTAATTACCAGCCAAATTGTGTTCTTCAGAGACCATCACGATAAGTTTTACAACTGCTGAAAAAATTTATGTTGAAATACATGAATATATAGAGATTTAACTGATTATTTCTGTGTTGTGGTAAAAATAGATCCAAACAATAGAAAATTCTTAGCCTTGACTGGTGACTAGGTAATCTTTACTTTCATTAGTGGAGAATATAGTTGCAATGCATATGGTGTAAAATGCAGGATAAAAACATTACCATATTGGAAAAACATGTGGAAATCCTGGTTAATTTCATATTCAGCTGATCAAGATAAGTGTGAAAACAGTATTATTTTTATTGTAAACAAACCAGCTTGGCTTAAAAATGTTTTAAAATATTTCATAATACCTTTGTCTTTTAAGAAACTATCAAGAAAAACACTGAGAACTTCATATGGATTCAGAACAGTGGATAATTTCCCTAAACCATTTTAGCATAAATGCACTCACCCCCATGCTGAAGCAGCAGCTTGCCAATTTCTACATGTCCATTTGACAGTGCATCATGCAAAGGAGTCACCCCGTCCACTTGACTGAGCAGGTCTACCTCTGGACAACGCTCCAGAATTTCACGGACACACACTGTGCTGCCATGGTTACAGGCTTCATGCAAAGGCGTCCAGCCAGCATAATCTGAATTATAAATCAAGGGAAGTTTTAAAACAGCAGAAGTAGTACTGAAATGTTAATAACGTCATTCATTAGACAGGAAAACACTTTACTTTTTTAGTATTCATTACAGCTAGAATGGCAGCTTGTGATTTCAAAACAAGAAATTCTGTTGAAAAATATCTAAAAAAAATAAATAGCATTTTTAAAAATCAGTAGAAAATGTGATGTTAAAATACACTTCAGTTATAAATTCATCTTACCTCAATGTTTGCTGTAAAGTCCTCATTTTGTGTTTAAAAAATAAAGAGTTTTAGACTGTATAAAAGCAAACTTGTTACCAAACAGATACTAATACAGTTCTTTATGTGTCTTAATTTCTTAATTCTGTAGAGAAAATGAATAACTTACCTTTAACATTAATGTCTATTCCCGGCAAAGAGAGAAGCTGGATCAATCTCTCCACTTTGTTATTTATGCAAGCTTTATGCAGGGCTGTCTCTCCTACCATGAAAAATTAATAGATTACACTAGACTAGGCAAGATAGCAACTAAAGAAAATAATCAAAGTGCCTGGAACTAGGAGACCTGGCTATGTACCAGAAAACTCAATAATGAGTAAGATTTTCCTTTATCCTGTTTACACATCTTTGAAGAAAAAAAACCCCATGGAGCTTGTGTTCCACCAGAGATCCAGCAATGAAATTGTACTGCAAATGTTTAACACAGGAATTATCTCCCCTCTAGTTCAAGGTTTAAAGCTTCAATCACACTATAAAAGCACCAAATGATCACAAAATACCAAAAAATACTGGGTTTTAAAGCAATAAAACTTTAGAGTGCAGTTGCCCTCCCTTAAATTTATTCATGAACCTACATTAAAATGTATGGTTCTTTTTACACAGCATTTATAGCTTAATTCAAATGAATGTTTCTGGCTAAGCACGAGTGCCTCTACACACTCAAGTATAAATCAAAACTTCAAATCCGTTAACAGATGGTTTGCTGTTTCTTAATAGGCTGTCTGACTTGGCTACAATAGTGAAGGAGGGGAGAAAGAGAAATAATAATAAATAATTATTATTAATAATAACATCACCAATAATAATATCAAT
>VZTF01007001.1:551460-580863 GCA_013397755.1 Cnemophilus loriae | reverse complement strand
GTAGTAGTCTCTGGAAAAAAAAAAATCCCAAACCTTAGTACCATGTACAGCTGAAACACATGTGAAAAATTAAACAGCAAGCAACTGAGAGCTGCTGCTTGTATGTAAATACACCACTAGCTTCTGCGTAATAAAAACTTCAGACACATTCTAAATGCTGTTTTCTTTTCAATAATTGATTAGGTTTGAGCAAGAGCCAGAGGAAAATCCTGATGCCAGGTGAAAGATGATGAACCAAACATCTTAGAAATTCAAAATATCTCAGGCTAGATCTCTTAGCTTTTGTAATAAGATTTACATGGAACATTTTGTTATATTAATACCTTACTATGTAAATCTGTTAGCTCCGTACCCATTCTTTCAACAGAAGACACTACTTATAATTTTAGCAGGGGAGAACAGAAAAAAGAGCAGCATTGGTTTGTTTGGTTTTTTCCCCATATCGGTCCTTCAGCTCACTTTTCTTTGTAGAAATCAGATGTAATAATTCACATCAATTTTACTTGCAAAGGCAATAAAGACAAAGAGAACCAATTAAAAAAATATGTGGTCTGACTCTGTTACTGAAGTTCTTTTAAACCTTTAAAGGGGGTGAGTTCTTCTTTTGTCCTTCAGTGTTTGTGATACAATTCTGTTTTTAATTTTTTGAACAATTCCAGCGTGCTTTTGCCAGTTTTTCCTGAGCCTTCTCCTAGGTGACATACTAATACAGTTGTAGGTAAATTTCTGATGATGAAGATGAAACAGTAGTTCCAGCAAGTAATTCTGTAGTAAAGCAAGTCTCAGGCAAAGTACAGTTTATTAAACTTGTGTAATAAATAGGAACTGAGTGAATTACTGCAGTGCTGTTTTATTCCTTAGGTACGTGAGTTCCATTAGAGTTAAAACAAAAGCCAAATGCCTTTCATAGTCTGGGCTGAATGCCTAGAAGAAAACAGTCCATATGCTTAAAACAGCTATGTAACATAGCATACTCCTCAGTCTTTGTTCACAAAATGTCTAGGACTCAGAAAGATGAAGACTGAATTATACTTGCAAATCAGAAGACGTTGATCCTACCAAGCACAGGTTGAGGTGGATTAGCAAAGTAAGGCAGGCAAGACTGGAATGAGCTCACACAAACTGTACACTGTATTCAGTATATGGGAGGAGCAGAGTAATGAAGAAGGCAACTGTATTTTACCATATATACAAATTCCTCCTTTTAAACAGACATTGGAAAAGACAAATGGGAACCATAAGAAAATAATTCTTGCGCATAAGCCATCATTTTAGTCCAGCATACATCAAGACAAGTTTTTAAACCTGAAACTATCAATTCTAACTACTTCTTAACATAAATTAGATAGAATACCTTTCATATTTCTCTTATATACCTCTTCTGCCAAAAGGTAACTCTCTTTGGTGTGTGTAGTTTGAACTTCTGTTTTTGCTCTAAGCCTATTAAAGATTAAGTCACTGAAAAGAGAGCAAAGGGGACACATTTAAAATCACTATTTCATATTTTAATTTAATGTATATGTACTTAATGGTTTTAAATGTGTACATACAGAATACTTAGATTTATCTATTTCAGCATCATTTCTGAAATGTCTTAATTACATAATTTCTATGCCATTTAATTATAACTGTATCTAAAACAGAAATCAAATAGGATTGCCCACTTTTAAACTTTCTTTAAAGGTAATTCTATGAACAGTGAACTTCTGTATATACCCTATAAATTTAATATTAGACAAATATAACTACATCAGTCTGCATATACACTGAAATTGATGATCAAAGAGAAAAGGGGAAACCCCAGCCCAGAGGTGTTACAGGCTTACAATGGAGCTTTCTGTCAGTTGAAGTAATTTGTAGACAACAAAACAGGTCACATAAAGTTCAAGAAATGTGTCAGGTCAGAAGCTGTCCCCCAAAGCAGAATAAAACTGGTGATGTTATAGGTATTACTTACGGTAGAGCAGGCAGCACTTTGACTTGGTTCTGCTTATCGCCATTTAGCATCTGTAATGTCCTTTGAGACTCAGGGCATGGCTGTTGCCCTATTTTCTTTTTCTTTGCTTTATGTATCTTTGTCTCACGCATCCCTATCTCTCGCAAAGCAGGTGAATAGGAACAGACCTGTTGCAAAAGTTCATTTTTGTAAATCAAGAAATTTTCTTTTGTTGCACTTGCTGCAAAGCAGTCATCTATGACCCACAGCGTGCTGTATCTAAGTTTTTAAAAATCTGATCCTTGAATGATTGTACATCTAGATTGTTTCAAGTTGTGTTTTGCATTCCTTTTTGATGTTTTTGTAATTCACTCTTTACCTGGCCTCAGTGAGTGGCTTGTGTCTGAGACAGAAAATGGGAAATTCTAGGCCTCTCTCAGGTTTCTGGCAGCTGAGAAAAATCTGGATCACTTTAGCTGGACATAAGACTTGAGTACAGTTAATTGACTTTCATGTATTAAAACAAAGTATTTACAGACTTCCTGCTCCCAAACCAGGGAGCAATTTGGCAAAGGCATAATCACTCCACTCCTTCATCTCTTCTGAGATGAGGGGTTGGATTAAGTCTTTGAGCATCACAAAGGCAGTAAGCCAGTTATCCCTCAGGTGCTCTCTTTTTATTAGGACAGCCTTGGCTGTTGTAGATGTTAGCTTCTTCCCAGTAACATAGAGCTTCAAACCCACTTACGCTGCTCATTTAAAAAAGTCATCTAAGTTTCTGCAGTTTGGCAAAAGCATAGGGAAAAAGGCCAGTGAGGGGTTTCATCAAATACACAATTATATTTGAAGAAAGGTATTAAGGAAGGCTTTGAGTATTTAGCAGTTCACTGTAGATCTTGCAAGCAATGTGCAGTAGGTGAGACACACCTTAATTGCACCTTCACTGCACATTTACCACCAGGGAGTAGAAGGTCAGTTGTTGAACTCAGAGAAGAGCCTAGCTGATAAGATGCTGTATGAGAAGAACTGGCAAAACTGGATGATAGTTAATTTTTACTGTATGGAATGAGAAAGGAGACTCAGTCATACTAAGGAAAACTAGAAATAGCACATAGACTTGTTTCAAGCACTATAAAAACTTATAAGTAGTTGCAGAGAGTGATCAGTAGTCATGGCAATACTAAAAGCAGTGATTCTATATGTGGCCATATACATCAAATATTAGCTATGCAGTTGGTTTATGTTAAAAATTCTGACAGTCTTTTGTTCAATATCTGTTTAAACGTGCTGTATTAACAAACAATGACCTCTCTTCACAATAAATTCCTGTAAAATTTACGAAAATTTATGTATGGGAAATGTATAAAGGCATAAATTTGGTTTTTTGTGACTCTACCTGTAGAATAGAAGAACACAGACAAACAGCTATGGATTCCATATTCTGTTTAGTCATTAGTATTAAGATAACTGAAATGAGACTGTAAATTAGGGCATGACATTACCATGTGATCGCCCTGATTTGCCTGCATCCTTCCAGCAGTCATGGCTTTGAGAATTTCTTTTGCAGCTTTTACCATGTTTTTCCTCACCAACTATCAAAAATTGTGATTTGAAGACAGGCAAAGATTTGTAAGCAGGAGGAAGCTTCTAAGAGCAGAAATTCACAGGAATACACTGTGGTTCAAAATCATAAAATCTTCTATGTAACAAATGCCTGGACCTATCTCTTCAAAAACCCTGAAGGAAAAGGTAGCTGAGAAAAACCACACTGTATTTGACATTCTCCTTAAGTACAAATGTAACACTGCAATCATTACATCAGGGATTATTTTTAAAAGCTTTCATTGCTTTCACTGTTGTTGCATTGTTTCACTTTCATGTTAACTGCATGTAAATAGGTATTAGGTGTGACAAATTCTCTGGCAAGAAAAATCTTATTATTGTTCTGGACCCAGATCGCAGGGGAAGAGAAATTTAAATGCAGTGGAACACATGGAAAGACAATGCAGGCAACAAGCATGACCTTAGACCACAAAGAAAAGATATATTTCAAGACTTTTGTGAATCCAATTACTTGTAAAATACTGAAGTGTGATAAGTTATTAAGGAGTTACTTACTATTTTCTGAAGAGAAAGAGGTTCCATCGAAACAGTAATATTCCTCTGTAAACACATTTGTTTGAAAATTGCTTCTGCAACAAACAGTTGAAGCCAGTCGGATGGTATGGCACACATAAACATTTTTAATTGACAGACAGAAAAATCTGGATAAAAGCAATTGGAAAAAATAAAGTAAGCCTTAAAATGAAAACACAGAAATCTACATACATAGTTATCTAAAAGATAACTCTTCCAGACCTTTTGCTCCTACTGCAGATTCAGAAGCTTATTCTCCATAAGAATGACTAAAAATATTCACATTAAAATAGATTTTAACCATCATCTGGTAAGATGACCAGATACCGAGAGAATGTTCAACATATTTTAATGACAAAGCATCACTTTTTGTGTGAAACTTCTTAAAATGATCTTAATGTAATGTTATAAAAGTTACACATTTATTTTGAGAATAAAATTACTTATTTGTGAAGTTCTGTAAGTCATCATCTTTTAAATCTCTAAGTTACAGAAATTCAGGTAAGCGTTACCACACATGAACAAGAAATCTGCAAGTAATGCAGGGTGACCTACAAGTTCTACATTAAAAGTCACCACAAGCAACCTCATTCAGAGGTACCAAATAGCTTATACTGTTCAAAAAAACACCCCACACAGTGGTAGAGGAACTTACATATCCATACATATATCAATATATATCAGGCATATGTCTGATCTACCTCTGTTTTGGAAGAGAAGACAGAAAGACCAATTTTTTTCTTACAGTGGTAAGAATTTGTATTTTAATTCTAGGAAAATAATTTTGTTAGAGTAACAACTGAAACGGTTGGAAAGCAACATCTGCAATGAGGAAGGAAATCTTTACTGTATTGAGGGCATCTTCTGTTCTGCTAAGAAGCGCTCATAAATTAACTGATCTGTACACTCAATCAAAACAGAAACCCAAGTTTGAGAATATAGATGTTTGTTATTGTAAGTACAACAGAATTTAGAAAAACTCACAACAATTTTGCTTCATGTGCTGCAGATTGTACCAAGTGGCACAGGTCAAATAATCTCTATAAACAGACTGAATCCTGTTGTTTTCCATTTTTGTATACAGGAAAGTAAGCAAGTCTTACAGAAATACGTATCCAAGATTCTCCCTATTATATGACAGCTACAAAATCCATTGGAGAGGTACATACTAAAAGCTCCATTGATTTAAACACCATGAAGTTCAAACTGATTTGGCCTTCTAAGATCTAAGTCAGCCTATAAAAGTTCTCATAATTTGCTTCTGTAAGACTGGAGTGGAACAAATTGTCCAGAGATTAAGATTTTAGTTTAATTTCTTTTCATTATAGTTCTTCTTGAGTGCTCAGGTAGAAGGCATATATACCTTAAATGAAGCCTACATATACCTGTTACCACAGAAAATGATGACTGAAGCCAGGATATCCTTATTTCTAAAATGGGGGCAGGAAAAGGGGTCAGGGGAAGCTTTGGTGGGAATTAATTTTGAAAATTAAATTAAAATAATTCAGTACTTTTCTTGAGATAATTTTTTTTGTCTTTCGAGCTCCTCAACTCCTTGTTGCTAAAAGTACATATACCTCAACTGACATTCCATGTTAAATGATAATGGTTATTTCAGTCATGACATTTCTGTTTACCTAGTATATTTAATGAGGGGGAACTGCAGTAGTTCATGCCACTCAATGGAATTTTCTCCCATTCCCTCCATTAAGTCTAAGGATTTGGAAGGAGATATTGAAATGTTTCATTTGAGGTTGTAGGAGTCACACAGTTCAGTTTAGGTTTTAGACTTAGGGCTGAAGTGTCTTTAGCAATCTGTTGGTTTCCTGGAGTGATACAATTCGCCTGAGTTGAGTAAGGTGTCTCAGATTGCTTGTCTGAATTTAAGGTTTATTATGATATGCTTAAAGCTTCTCCTAAACTGACAAGAGAGCTCCAAAGATTTTTTTTTTTCTTCCTCAGACTGTGTGGTCTTGCTTTCACATCAACACTTAGACATTTATTTAGAGGGATTTTAATAGAAAGCCTGTTCTGTTTGATCTTTGCTTGACACCGACAGACACATACAAAATAAAATGGTTTCCTGCATATGTACACACCATGCAGTGCACAGCTACAACAGGGGGTAAAAAAATAATTTGAAACTAAACCAAGGCTTTTAATTAGGACTTAGTGTATCTGATTGGAAGGCTTTGCAAACACTCACCGTCACATGAAATGGCAAGATAGTGTGCCAAATCAGGTATTTGATGAAACACATTTCTGTCCATAAGCAAACCTGAGATGATCCAGTACTCCACCACAGTTCCAAGAATTGCATTTAATAGACCAGCAACTTCAGTTCTGAAAGCCTAAATGGAAAAAACCATGGTTATCTACTGATCCTTATTACATAACAAACTCACAGCGATAATGTACCAGAAATAAGACAGAGAACTTCTTTAGATAAAAGCCCACTCTGCTGCCATGTCACTCCTTCACTGGCTTTTCTTCTGCTCAAAAGCTAACTGTTGCAGCCAGGTCAACAAAGTTAATGTCACTGATGCCATATCAATTAAGATTTGGCACTGGAGAAAAACAGGTTCTATGAAAACATCATGTAAAACTATATACAAAATGGCATCAAAGCTTACAAGTACAATTGTAATGTGATTTCTTTTTAGATTAGGTTTTGTTTAACCGTAAGATTGCAAGTACTGCACTTATTCCAGTTAACCTTGTGTTTAATTTGACAATTTCAGGCATCTTTTTCTCCTTGCTCTACTAGGATTTGCCTTTTTCTGAAGATTTCATAATGAAATTAAAGCTCTTTTTATGACTATGTATGTCTGTGCCAAAAGGGAAAAGGATGCAAGGTGTTAGTTTCCTGCACAGAAGAAACTTTGGCACTCATTTTGCAAAAGGAAACTTTCTTTAGCTATCAAGAATTCCAAAGAGATGAGCAGCTGCAAATTTAGAATAAACCCATTCTTTTGAATATTAGCCTTGCCATTTTCTACCCTGAATGGGCACACACACACACACACACACACACACACACACACGCACACACACACAGAACCCCAAAATATGTTCAAGGTTGGTTTAAAATAATTTACTAGGATTCCTTAGGAGCTGAAAAGCACTAAAACCAGACTGAGAATCAATAAATCAAACAGACATACATATGAACAACAGAGACTGTAACACAGATGATAATAAAAACATTATAAAGTGATATGTCAAAAACCTACACAAATACTGTCCGTACAGTTAACAGTTATCTGTCACTCAAAAGAAAAGGAATAAACACAACTAGAAATAAACATGGTGTGGGGTGGAAGCATAATCTCCATCACTGAAGATTTTTAACAACTGACCAGACAAAATCTGTTACGAATGTCATCTCCAAGATTGCTTCCAGGCCTGCTTCCTCTTACTCTCTTAAACTCTACTTGATTTGGTTTGCCCCTTCCTTTATTATGTCATAATACTTTATTATAGATGAACTGTGAAATCTCATAATTAAAAAACCCCTGAGAACACAGATATGGCATGTCAAAAACATGAAAGTATAATTTTTCAACTAAAGTTTAAATATTTAAAAAGGTACATTATACTCCCTATCTTCTGAGGATTCAGGAACAGAAAATGAACAATTTAAAATATCTGAAATGCATTTAAATTTCCCTTAAGTATGCACACCTCTTATCACTGGACCCCAAAGCAAAATACTGGGTGAATAATTTAATTCCACCTATAGTTCTTTGCCAGGAATAAATTTCACAAACACAGCAAATAAGCACAATTTTAACAAAAATTAAGTGACAGGATCAAGGACATATAGATGTAATCTGAGGTAGATACAGATGTAAAGCACAAGTATTTACATTCTCTTTCTTGTTTCTAAATCACTACCTTAATTAATTCCTTTATGAAATACTTTTAAGAAAACGGGTGGGGGTGAAAGCAGACATTGAGGCAGCAGACCGAAATAATGACTGTTAATACTGCAAGTATTTGTAATTTTTCCCAGTCAGATATATAGTGCACATTAAATGCAGTTGGTACTCTAGTTGCACCTATGTTTGCCCAGCCAAGTATCTCTGCATGCTGACGAGACAAACCAGATACTGCCAACCAGTGTAGTCTTGGTTGACATTTTGGCAAAAGAATGGTAGGACAAACCTAGAGCTTCTCCTCAACATTTAAAATAAATGGTTCAATGCTACAAATGAGGAAGAGGGATATTGGCCTAATTTCCTGAAAGGATCATATGTTCTAAAAATGTTTAAATGTTAACATATTACAAATATTTTAAATTTCAGCCACAAAACAATACAAACACAGTAATGAAAACACATGCAGTATTAAAAAGGAAAAAACTCAATGCATTTCCATTAAACTTGGAATTTACTAGCATGTATGACAGTGCCAAGACCTCTTTTTACCCACTCTGCTCCTACAACAGGAAGCTAGGAGTGGCCTCAGCCAAGACAGATGACCCAAAATGACCAAAGGCCTTCTAAACATTGTGCTCAGCAGTAAAAGCTGCGTAAAGGAGGAAGGGAGGATGTTCAAAGTGATGGTATTTGCCTTGCCTAGTAAATGCTATGTTTTATGAAGCTGTGCTTTCCAAGAAGTGGCTGAACAGCTGCCTGCTGATGGGAAGCACTGAATGGAATCCTTATTTTGCTTTGCTTGTGGGTACATATTTGTTTCACTTATTAAACTATCTTTATATAATGTCATACATCTTTTAATTTCTGTCCTTCTGATTCTCTCCCTCAACCCACTGCAGGGTGGGGACTTACCTGCCAGCTGAGATCAACCCACTACACCATGTACAGCTAATTAAGTAAGACGCAGTGAAACCTCTTTTCAAAATTCTCTTCCTTGTTCTTATTGTTGAAAATCAAAGCTATCTCACTAAGAAAAGCATAGAAGTGGGAAGAAGCTATTGACTGTGTTAGCATACAAAGGTCACATCAGTACAACTGATATCTGTTAGCATAGCAAATGCAATTCCTACATTGCTGTTCCATTTAATGCTTTGTCAAATCAAATACAGTGCTACGGTGGCAGAAGTTTCACAGTGTGTTTTTACACATAAAAGTTCTTATAGGAAAATTAATTTTAACTTTTCTACTTTGAATTACTGAGTTATTTTAGAACTCTAAAGAAGACTTCTTTTTCATGTGCTGTAAATGTAGTACTCCACAAATGCCTAAAACATACTTCCAAAAAAGCTACTGCAAGTGGCAGACCAGAAAGACATTTGGTTCTACACCACACAAATTTATACTATGCAACTAAAAACCTGAATGAATGCCTTTGTCACCTTTTTGTCAGGCAATGTAAGACAGCTTTTTTTTTTAAAATCCCCACCAGTATTTTCAGGGATGAAAAGCATTTCTGATACCATCTGTGACATTGTGAAAAACCATGCAATAGCTCAATGCTACTAGAAGTGTTATAAGCAACATACACGTTCCCTGGTAAATTCTAAAACTGAATTAAGAAATTTGATTCAAGGAACTTTGACCAGGAGTTCCTGCATCAAACCTGTTTAAATAATATAATAAACAATAAACATTAATTTATTTTAGAATTATATTCAAAATTGATTTGAAGAGCTCAAATAATAGGAAATCTTCTATGTTCTTCGGCAGTGCATTTTTAACTGCAAGAATAGTGTATCAATTTTATTCCACCAAGTTGTCCCAACAGATTTACCCAGTGATCAGTGAGGACATCCAATTTCCTGTCACTGTTTTTATTCTACTACTTCTAAGATACAGCAAATTCTATCTAACTCCAGAAAACAAATGCACTCAACTTCATGCTTTGTTTTTTTCTTTTTTTGGACTGCTCTTTTTACATGGTATGTTTACATACATACATAAAACGTAATTTCACAACAACTCAGCACTAGAAGAGACGAAACATACATAGATATTTTCCCTGCACTCTAGCGCTCATTTGTTGCAATCTCTTTGAATCACAAAAAGAGAGAATCTGATTCTAAAAAGCAAAAAAACCTAATAACTGCCCACTTTTAACAGTTAGAAAGTATTATATTAGATACGTCCCAAGAAAGAATTTGGTTAAATTGTTCAACTGTTTCCACTTATAGATATTTTTGCTGAAGAACTGTACAGAATTTTGGTGTATCACAATTGGCACGTTTGTTTCTTCCCACAAACTAACACACTTAGGTGCACTGGAAAATATGGTCACCCCTTTACAATGTGCCACAAACCACAAGCAGACAGTAACAACACCCAAAATCATTCCTTTCATTTAGGTTTCTGAATGGCCCTACATGATTCTTGTCAAGGTGTTACCTCTTAAGCAAACAGCTCTTAAAAAACAAAACTGGTAACAATGACTCACACCCTCAAACTGAAGACAGGAAAGACAATTTTGCACACTGTATGCTACCTTTAATGACATGGAAATACTGTGTATTTGTTTATGTATCTCTAAAATGATAGAAAAAGGAAGGAGAAAACACAGTCTGTCTACATAGCTAGGGAGGTTTTGCTCTTTTGATTTTCTAAATGACACTTTAAACTGTGTAATGGAATTTTAAAATGAGTCTCTGAAAATATGGAAAAATATTAAGTTTTAGTATAACAAGGCTGAGAGTGAATGAAGGGATGAATGAGTTTGATTGTAAAAATATGGTATTTTGGTTTTATTTTTGTCAAAAATGCAGTGGGAAAGAAAGTGCAATAGATAAATAAATAGGAAGAACAAAGCTGTTAGAAATAACATAATACACTACAGATATTATGAGGCAACAAGCTGTTTTTTAAGGCTAGAATTCACCTCTGTAGGATAATTTACACTACAGTGCGTAAGATCAAAGTGAGAAAGCAACAGGCATCCAGGGTTTGTGCTGAAATGACAATTCTGATATATATGTATATAAAACAGATAGAATCTAAACAAGAGGCAGATGTCTGTGGTTTACGTTGTGTGGGGCGGTTATGCTTATTTTTCATATATGTAGTACAGTCTGACAAGAGTGATTATTCTGCCAGTGCAAAGAAAGGTTTATGAGAAAGGCATGGCTTACAGTGCTGGAACCTGTCAAAGGAAGGCACAGCAGAAAAAACTAAATGGTACCTACACTTAAACTGCAGATTCAACACCAGGAAAAATATGAAAGCAGTGTCATTTTCCAAAGAAACAGAATGGCTACTGACACCAACTGCATGTAACCCTGCTTGCTGCTCAGTACCTTTGAAAAGATAGGTTGCTTAAATATAAATATGGGTATAGAAGCCTAATTTTAGGCACTTTTTAAATATCTTGACCGAGGATAAAAAGCAGCACTGTTTCACAATGTCTTGCTTTGATAGCCCTCAAAAAAGGTAGGAGGTCTGGCTAGGTAAGATGAGTGAAGCTCTCATTATGTTTAATCTTTTTGCTTTCATAGCATAATGAATAACTACGAGGTATTATATTGAAAGTGCTTTTTTCCCCCTGAAATACTTGATTTTCTATTGTTCTGTTACTGTATAGAAAAAGTGAATGGAGTACCTATTTATTCTGTGCTTTCACAATAATTTAAAAGAGAATGCAGAGACAGCAGTTAGGTTTTATTTTATGTGAGAAGCTAGAAGTCAAAGATGTTTTACAAGGCCTCTTGCTTCTGAAAAGAAATAGGTGGTATAGAGGACACTTAGTATCTTTCAGGTCAATGTCCTGCTGGTCAGCAGGTCACAGAATAGCAATTAAGCTGCCTTCAATTCTATTTTTATGCAAAGTCCTAGGAAATATACCAAATTACTAACTAAAAGACTTAGGAAGAAAACCAGGGCATTTTATTACAGTAAAACAATGCATATCTATAGCAAACAACAAAAAAAGTATTACTTTTGTTAGGTTTCTCTTTCAAACATTTCCTGAATCCTATCACTGTAAAATAAGATAATCACTTCTTTCGCTACACCATATTGTTTGAGAGA
This sequence comes from Cnemophilus loriae, assembly GCA_013397755.1. NCBI lineage: Eukaryota > Metazoa > Chordata > Aves > Passeriformes > Corvidae > Cnemophilus > Cnemophilus loriae. The sequence continues at coordinate 568,833 of VZTF01007001.1, read as the reverse complement.
ATGTGTTAAGCTGGTGTCCCTAATAACTACAGTAATACCTGCTGGTAAGGGCATGTGAACATCTGAATGTAGCCAACAAGCTACTCATGACTCGTTTCTTCTCTACATATCTATATAAGAATCTTATGGATCAATTCATTTCCTTTAGTGGAGCAAAAACCAGCACGCTTCACAACAAAAGGCAGCTATAACAAGCAGCTGTGATACTTACATATAATTCCTCACAAAAGAATGAACAAAGGGACGCCTTTAAAAAAATATGTCAGTCTTCATTATTTTAAAGTATAAAATTCACACTTACATCATTTTTTCCATTCAGTTCTCTATGGGAAAGTATGACCCAATCTGCTAGAATATTTATGTGTTTGGTAAAAAGCACTGCGGTTCCACTTTCAAGCAAGAATGTCTTCAGAAGAACTGTCTGTGGCAAGACTTGTTGATGCTGTGAATTTGTTCCTTCAACCAAACTGTAAAAAAAAGAGTGAAAAAACCTAAAGCTTTATGCTACTTTGATTATTACAGTTACCAGACAGAAACCTTGTCTTCATTCAAAATACACACAGATTTGGCAATTTTTAACTATGGAAAGATCAGACACAATTTCTGATGAAGAATAAGTACAATGATGATGACTATTACTGTTAGAGCTGGGGAATTCTAATACTGTGCTACTATTTACATAAAGTAAAGGCCACCATTACAATATAAAGGCAAAGCAAAACCTAGACTTCTTTTATACTTCATAAACCAAGGAAAGGTAATTGTCTCCCTAAGATAATAGGGAGATAACAGTTATTTGGATTTAAAAAAAATCAAACATATAAATCAGTATGTTCAAAATGCTGCTTGACTACCTTAAAGAATGAATAGTGAAGTACTGCAAATCTAAAAATACCACTTTATGAGCAAAATTAAATGCTTATGGAAATAACAGGCTGGGAAAAGCAAGAGGTCTTAAAACATGATTAGAAAAAAACCTTTGAATTCACAATAAACAAACTAAGAATTGAGAAATATAAATGGAATTGCTAAACTGCCATCTCTGTAAAGCAGTATCTTATCAGGGATATACAGAAACCAGGATACAAGCTGCTGTAAATAAAGAAATGCATGTATTATTCTATAAACCCCACCTTTTTGTCAGAAACTCTACTTCGCCTTTTACTAAATCGAAGAAAAACTTCAATAATGTTTTATGAACTAGCCTCAGTTCATCTTCTCTCCCTGAAACTGGGACTGTATGACAACTTGTTTTGCAATAAAGGCAAGACCTGAAAAATAAAAAATGAAAAATCCATTTGTATGACAGAAATAACAGATAATCTATTGGCAAAAAAGTCAGCTTTGAATTTTGTCTGTTTTAACAAGGAAATAGCTTGCTCCCCAGCTACAGTCAACATTTTAAAGCCTAATTTTCTGGTTTTAAAGCTTTTTTCAAAAGAAAAAAAAATCAACATGTTTGTGACCAAGCTTTTGTGTTCCAGATGAAGATTCTGTATTATAGTATAAACTAAATAATTTAATTGTATTTGATTTTTCTGTCTCTATTTGAGATATTGTACAATTACTCTATGAAACAGAACTTCTTTAAAATCCTTTAAATACAAGATAATTTTGTAGTATTTTATAGACACGGTAACATCCTACAAACTTCAGTTCAGATAACAGTTCATACATACTATTTGACAGGACTACAGATTGTCAAACATGATGGAGATAATTCTGAAGTAACATGCAAACACACTTTTTGGCTAGAATTTTGAGTACTAGAATGAGGTATACAACTTCTGGGTATTCACACTCTGCAGGAAGTACTAAAATACAAAATACTTCATCTCAAAGACAAATTCTCTCATGTCCCTCAAGACATGCTTACCATCATACACATTCACATATCTGTAATCACAGTTGTATCAAAGTATTTTAATGTTACTTAAAGTTTTATCACAGCAATAAGAAGAGGTGTAGTTTCTTTTCCAAATGAAGAATTAATTTCTGTTGATGCAAATTACAAAAAATGAGTCCTCAAGATAAAGCAGAGAGTAACTATCCAAACAGCTCCTATACACTGTCTTGTCTTTGTAGATGTAGATAAGATATAATCAGACTTCCTCAAAAAGATGGTAAAGGTTATGATTAAAATCAAAACACAACATGAAACTTCATGTTTGGTAAGATAAGCCTTGAATTTGCTTTTTAACTGCAGATACATGCATGTGTGTTTATCTACATGTATACACACAACAACAGCAAGAGTACACAGACTACTATACTCTGTAAAGAGCATAAGAAATAATTTTTTGAAAAGGAATAAGGCTAAGAAAATACATTTATTTTTCTTTCAAAAAAATTCCATCTGCCTGTGAGCTAACACTTTTTGAAACATAAAGTGAAATGTTCAAATCTGCTACATTTCTAGACTTTCACATGCTGGTAACTTGTTCTGTTGCAAACAGGACTTTGATGCAATAGAATGCCAACTCTCCTCTGCTGTCCCTGAATTTGGAGTAACATAACTATTGCATTTGGCACCTTATTAACCTTTCTTACCTTACAAGCATCTCTATCAAAGACCATGTGCCTTTCTTACAGACAGGACACTGAAGAAGATCCAAATAATACTTTAACATAGATGGGGACTTCCAGGGAGGTTCACAATGAAGAACAAGGTAGAAAACATGACAAAGTTTGGCAAAAAATACTACATCGGTATTTCCCTGTAATAAAATGAGAAAATAATATTGACTCCAGACCAGCCAAAGATCTATAATATCTATAATCACTAAGAGTTTATTTATTTTCTTTAATCTTTACAATCCCAAGTGCGCAGATTTAATCACTGAAGTAATATGCAATTTAATGCACAACTCCAAGGAGAAAAATAAATAACTTAAAATCATAAAAAAGGAAGAGAAAAAGAAGTTGCTCTAATGTGATATTCCATCTGAATGCACCACTTAGAACTTTAGAACAAACCTTCTTCTCAACTCTTCTCTCTATCCATGGCATACTAGCATAGTGCTGTTTCTAAAAGTAACAAAAAATATTTGTGGCCAAGTCTTCTACAATATTTAGAGCATTACATTCATCTGGCTTGCAAATAAATACTGATTTGAAAAAACCCTTTTTTAAATCCCTTTTTTTTCACAAGCACATTGATGAACACAAAAAGAAGGGTGTAAAAAGCACCACTAAAAACTACTAAACACAATGTCAGAAGCAGCAATCGTAATAGTTCCATTTATTGCTTCTATTTTTAATAATACTTTAGTCTTCTCTCTCACCAATAAAACATATTCTAGAAGAGGATGAAGAAGTTGCACAGGAGGTGCACTGCACATCTGGCCTGAAGCAAGTTCTGTGACTACATCATGAAGTAAGTCCTCTTCCACTAATCCTTGAAGTGTAGACCAAGTGCCTCTGGACCAGTCAGTTCTTTTAACCTAGAAATGAGATATCATTGTAAAAAAAATAACAGCTTAAATTAAAAAAACCCTTTAACTAACCAACTTAACTAACAGGAAATTTCTAAGTAAAATGTGGGTATTATATATCCTGGTTCCTGTGAGGATAGAATTCATTTTTGCAGTAGCCAGAGGGGATGTGACTGAGACATAGAGGTTATTCTATACCACCTTACATCACTGCCAGGGCAGGGGGAAAGGGACTCATTTCCAAGGAAAAGGAGTCCTTCCAGTCAAGAAGATCTTAATGGCACAGGACTTCCATCTTATTCTCTGCCACTCATGACAGCAAAACTCTTAACTTTACAGGCTTTCAGAGAACCCAGACAGGCAATAGCTTCCATGAGATGCTGTATCTGCTCTGCAATTTCCCTGTTACTGTCTGTACTTTCGGGTTTCCGAAGGTCACAAATTAATGATACGAATGAGGTATTGAAGGTCTCAGCTACATTGCTATGTACATCTTTCCTCTAGCTCAGGTTCAAGCCAAAGCTGATGCATAAGCCAGTTGCAACTGTATTGCTAACTGAAGCATGGCTTTCTTCTGCCAGGTAATTTCTCTTTTGGAATACAGCTTTTTTTTTGACCACGCAGACTGAGGCTCTGGTAAATTCAAATTTCTCCCTATTCTGGGATAAGGAGTCACAGCTGAGAGAAGCAGTGTCAGCAAGATGACTGATTGGAGTGCTGGGAATTAAACAGTTACATAAATTTATTGTTTCTGTAGTCTCTGATAACTTGTAGACTTTACCATCTCTGCCAAAAATCCTGTCTCTTAGTGTGCATTAGATAGTTATTCAAGACATAGAATCATAGAATTGTTTAGGTTGGGAAAGAATTCTAATATCATTGACTCCAGCCATTAACCCAGCACTACCAAGCCCACTACCAAACCACGTCCTTAAGTGCCACTTGTACACATCTTCTAAATCCCTCCAGGGATGGTGACTCCATTACTGTCCTGGGAAGCCTGTTCCAGAGCTGGACAAACCTTTGCAGCAAGAAATTTTCCTATTAGCCAATCTAGATATCTTACCAATTGCTTTAAGATTAGTTTAAATTTTAAATTCACACAGACTTTGAGTCCAGTTGTGGATTTTAAATCTAAAGAATATACTGCTATTAGATAGCTTCCAAAAACGTTCCAGTAATAAGATAAAAACATTAGGAGTTCTGTTCAAACATGAAAAAAATTCAGAAAGAAATTATAATCATGGTTAAATCACAGCTAAAGTCTCAGTGAATGAACTCCACCTTAGCATTAGATATTTAGTTTCTCTGCAAATGTCTCATATCTCAGATTCCTAATGTAAGCCATTGTTAAGTTAACAATAAATAAAGCTGCTCATGTAGACAATTTTCTTTTAATCAAGTCTTTGTGCATCTGGTGTTTGCAACTCACATTTATTTCAATCTTCTCATTCATATATGCACTATTAAAATCTTCACTAAAATTTCCTTTGGAAATAATGGTTGCATTCATACTTTTATAATGGTAATTGCGTGCAAACAGCACATCTAAAGAGCAATAATAAACTGTTTAATGACAGTCAAAGAAGAACTTCTCTGCCGCCTGGATTTAAGATGTTAGTCGATGGCTGTATATGGGGCATGTACAAGCAGATTACCACTGACCTTCACCCAGTCATCACACCAGCATCCAGCTTTCTGTATTGTGACTGAAACTTTTATTTTTTGAAAATTCTGTACTAGAAGAAACAGTAACATTGATGCATTAGTTTGAAAATACACTAAAAAAAAGATGTTTTGGGAAGACTGTGATACCTCTTGCACAGCATTCAAGTCAAAGAGAAACTAGAAACTGGTTTTCAGCACATTTCTAAGAGGTAAAGAAGGATGACACAAAACCGAGGCAATAAACCTTTGTCAGTATCAGGAGACAGCTATTATTGAAGAGACTTAATAAGCTGTCCAAGGACTGATGAGGAATCATCAGTTTCTTATGAAGCACTGCTGGTACAATCATGAGCACTTTGAGCAGAAACAAATGAAACATGAAGGTCCACACAATACATCTTTTCCATTGCATGATGTGGAAGAAAAGCTGACAAAGAGAAATAAATATTTTTGGGATGATGATGGAACAGAACACTTAGCTGAGCTAAGCCTTCCTAGCAGATGCAAATTGAGATGACAAAATACAGTAGGCAGATCTAACACGTTTATTTAGTTTGTAGGTTTGATTTTACTTCATTAGTATTATTGGAAATGTTTATTGGAGCTGCTTAGAAAAGCCTTAAATATACTGACTATAAAAATCCCGTACCATATAAAGGCTAGCAGTGGATATTCCATAAAGCAATAAAAGTGACAGAACAGCAAGAGAAGTATTACAATTAAGCTTAAAATTTCAAAGCAAAATATGGTATTATTCTTAAGAGCACAGAAAAACAGTTTTGGATTACATGTGTTAAGAAAATAATTACATGTTTATCCCATTGATTCAATAAACTACACACTAAGATTAAATTTCGACACAAACATGTTCAGGAACTGAAACACACCACTTTGCGTATCAGTGATGGTGTTGGACCATGACAAAAGTATTTTATTTCTCATGTTTTAAAAATATTTTTCTTCTTCCTTCCTTATTGTCAATAGAAAGAAATCAGAAAACAACTGATTTCAAGTAACTATTTATATAGTATGGCTCATGAAGATACCAGATCTTCAGGTACCAAGAAATACAGGAAGCTAACAGATATTTTAAGTGTTTCCCTTTTTAGGTAACACAAGTTACCATATAAAGTGCACTACTAGTAGCTCATGGGCACTACATAAAATGCTTTTGAGTATAAAGAGGCAATGTTTCAATACTGTTTAAAGATTTATTCTTAATATTAGAGACAGACAAGGCAAAATTTTAGAAGTATTAATTTACTTCACGTTTTTATAAAAAAGACTTAATAAAACCTATTGCTGACCTGTACCTATCTTATGGCATTTATTCGGCTTAATGGAAATAAAAAAGAGAAATTAAATAGTACAAAAAAAGGAATTAAGTCAAAGTGACTATGAAAACAGCACTGAAAAACATAAAGCATTCTACTTGCAATCTATGCTTCAGGTGACTCTGGAAACCCACACGATGAAATATCAGGCAAGTGCTGAAAGAACAAGTACTCTTTCTTTACACAGTGAGATAACCTCTAGCTGAAATCTGTCCCTACTAGAAAAAGCAGGTGAGCACTGCTAAAAATTGTGTACGCTTTCTCTTTATTGCTATTGCATAAATACAGTGCTTGAGTAATTTAAGATGTTTTAAATCACAGTAGGGCACCTTTGCTTTTTTTTCCCCCTAACATTAATAGGTAAAGTTCTCTTAACTAGCAGCAGTAAGCAGTTTCTTTGTAATAACAGCGACAGAATTAAAAGTATTGCAAGAACAAACAACATTCAAGACCCAATGATGCTCTTTAACACTTCAATAACTTTATTAGAGTTTTGGATAGCCAAAATCTAAAAATGTTGCTTTGATAGCTAATTTTGCAATTAAAGTATGTTTGTCTAACTTCATAATAAAATTCCCTATGTGTAACATGCCCTCCTTTTAATAATTCTTACCTCTGGATTGCATTTGTTCAGCTGGTCTGTTGGAACAGGTCTATGCATAATAGTCTGTAAAACAGGATAAAATCAACCTGCACACTGGATACCAGTCAACATATTCAATAAACAGTCCATGTAACTTCCCAAATGACAACTTCTGTTAAATGTAGTTAGAGCACAACATAACATTAGGATTTGTCTATTTATATTTGTCTTTTTAATATTTGCATGGTTAAATTATGAAATAGGGGACTAAAGACTTAAAAGGAATAAAATATGGGCAAATTTTCCTTCCCATTTTCCCCTGCTATTGTCTGTTGTTATGTGTTTGCTCTGTATGGACAGTGTTCTGAGATTAGACATCAAAAAAACTAAATGTTTTCAGTTTTTCTGTGGCAAAATGCCAACTCTGGATTCCTCTTGCAAGCAAAGATATGGCAGTAGGGGCAAAAACATATTACTATTATAGCTATATTTAGTTATTTCCTAGTATTACAATCTTACTAAAACATGTTACTAAAATATTCTTAGGAGAGACAATCTTTGAAGGGTTAATCCATCCGCACATTGCTACATAATAGTTCGAACCAGAGCACTTGCTGTGTGTAACATACATGAAAAGTCAACAACAAATTTATTTTTTAAATGTCTGGGGGGTATAGCCTTGATAAAATGTCACTGATAAAAGATGTAGTATTTGATGGTGCACAGATTTAAGCAGCATGAGTCTTCTATTTGTAATCTTGTGTTTAAACATTGTGCGTACCTTGAGGACTTAAGATTTTTAATTCTTTCGCTACTAAGAACTTACAGTGCTTCATGTAAACAAGCTCTTACAAATATACTTAGATACCACCATCTGCATCACTGTGACTTACAGAGATAATATATCCTAACTCAAGGTATTCAGTTGCTTTTTCTAGACTTGAAATAGTGGTGTTAACTACTAATGTAGCAATTTTATCAGGATTAGATCTGTGACAACATAAAACCAAAGGAGTGCATTAGCTCTGCTTTTGACTTGTAATAAAAAACTTTCATGTGAGTCAACAAAATACTGGCTCTACAATATGATTGTTTTGAAAAATGCCTTAGCCTGAGTTAGCAAGATAACAGGAAAATCACAGGACTGTAGTTCAAAGACATTTTGTTGAACAATATTGGCTACTATTTACTTCATCTATTACACCAAGGTTTTAAGTAGTTCACCATGTCTTCTACACACCCATGCCAAAGAATTGCCATTACTAAGTTATATTTTAATTAATTTTAGATGTAGTAAATATGGGATTATTAAACATTGCGGTTAACAGGCAGTATCTGAAGTATCTACTTTATTAGCTCAATACTATAATGAAAGATACAGTATTTTTATACAATTCATGTAATATAAAAATATGTAATTATATGTATATAAAATAAATAACGCTAAGAAAGCATTAACTGTTACTTACTGCAGTAAAATACATGTGCTTTATGATAACATTTTTCATTTCAGCAAGTTGCATTTTAGACATGACTTGGTCTGTTTCTTGTGCAGCCAGGAAATGGTTCATCTGTGTACCTCTGGGATTTTCTATTTCATTCTGCAGAGCAAAAAAATAATACTTTGTTTCAAAGCTAATGGTCTAACCAACTTTTATGTGCTAGTTCTTTCTATATATTGTATTGCAAACTGTATGTGCCTATGTATGTTTATGTAATTGTATAAGGGTCTACATCATGTGTCAGATAAAGAGCTGCTGGTTTGGAAACAAGCCACAGATGTAGGAAGTTACAGCATAGGAATTATCAAGGTAAGCTTCCCCATATTTATTTTTCCTAACTGACTTTAAGTCAAGTCACAATCCCTGTGGCTGAAACAAGGACTATTTTTCCATAACAGATTCTCTCTTGGAACTCTTCAAAAACTAAAACCAGAGCTCACACATTTTCAACTGGCCAAAAATGTAGTAAAGATTTTATAAAGCATTTCCTCTTCAATTTGTCTATTCATTTTATATAGACCGCTACAACGAAATCTTTTCAGTTCTTGCCTATAAACATGAAACAAATTATTAATTTAAAGTTTAACAGGTTTTACTGTCTTATTTTTTTTTTGATATTTTTGTCTGTTTGTCTAGCAATTAATTCTCTGAGTCCACCTATAATTTTCAGCCACTTCTTCAGCACAGGGAATGAGGAAGCATTTCTCAAATTGGTTTCCAACTCATTCAGAAGAGACTCTCAGTAACACCACAAAATAACATTTGCTTGTAAAAAATAACTATAAAAATATTTTAAATTTACTTCATGTATTGAGAACATACATTTCAGTAAGAGTTTCAATGCATGCTTTTCATCAAAGATACACAGGTTAAGAATAAAACACCATCTTTGTTTAAGGTAAATAAACAGGTAACCACAAAAACAGACTCCTCCCACAGTGTGATGAGCTAAGAATCATCTGATAGATACAAGTGAAGTATTCCCTTGGCCATTTTTTATTGTGAGCAGGTGTGGAAGGCTTGGTGTAACTTGCCTAATAATTCAAACGCCTCAATCTGATGGGTGAATCAAGTCTGAGACATAACAATAGACAAAAAACACAGCAGTGCACGCAATGACAAGGTGCAAGACAGTTATACTTCTATGTTTTCAAGATAAAGTTTCAAAAGTTACATGTCTCATCCTATTTTCAGATTTTCCCTTAAATGTATTGTTCAAAATAAACGTATTTGGCGTGTGCACAACTGTATTTCTAAACAAATATTGAGAACAAAAATTTCTTGCACATTTCAAAAGAGAGAAGTACTCAAAAGAGAGTATTTTTGGTAACTAGAACAGAGTTCTAAATAGCTTTTGATGAGCCACAGATGACTAAACTCTGATGCTTTAACTAGTCTTTACTTCTTATGGCCCTTCATGCACGTTAGTTTCAATATGCTCATTAAAATACTTAAATTCAAACAATTTATAGTACAGTCTTGGCAAAAATTTATGAACTCCAGCATGCATCCAACAAAGCTTTTAAAGCTACTGTTTGAGACTAGCTTCCTAAAATCATGCATGTGTTTTAATACCCTGAACCAATCAATTTGACGCCTTACAGAATCATATAATCAATGACAATCCCACACAGTATTTTAGTAGTAGACTTACAAAGTTGAGATAATAAGACCACATACTGACATATAAACATAAAGCAAAGACTTAGTTTAAAAAAAAAAAAAAAAAAACAAAAAAAAAAAAATTAATTTAAAAAAAAAAAAAAAAAAAAAAATCACACCAAGAATACACTGAACATCAATGGAGTTTCAGTTGCCCTGAAAAGAATATAATGCTGTTTTGCTAAATCCATCATCTAGACACGTATATGGATGTTTAGGGGAGGAACAAGATTTGTATCAGCTAGAAGTAGCAGTCAGATAGCATGACTATAAATTTACAAAGTTGGAACAATCTAATGAATTACATGCCAAGTACTTCTGGGACAAAGAGAAAAGAACATGTCCATAACATTCTTTGATAAAGCCTAATATTTTCGGACAAGTGCTGTGATTTGATTGCCTATGTTTTATTCTTTTCCTTTTAAGAGACTAGGAGCCTTGGCAGTTTCCTGAGTTCTTCAGACTCATTTAAATAGAAAGCTAACGTTCTCTTCGTCTCTGAGGTGAGTTACTTCAATGAAATCTATGCAAAAAAAGGTATGTGCAAGTTAACTGCCTCATTAAGATGGAAAGCTGTTATCTCACCTGGGAGGAATTCAAGGTGCATAGCAAGAAACACATGATTTTGATAGAGATCAATAAAAGGTGAGGTAGTCATAAAAACTTTACATTCATTCATCTATTAAATGTAAATGTCCATCTTAGCTGAAAGGTTTAAATGAGAGCAACTTCCCTGAACGAGTTTCATTAAGAGAGTAAGCACTAGAGTAAGAGCCCACATTGATGTGTTTTATTCAGGATGTAAACATTAAGGACTTTCAACCTTCTTCTCACCCTTTTGTAACACCTTTACTACAGGGAGAGCAAAATGCTTTGATCACAAGAGTCCAAAGGATTTACAAATGGTAACAAACACAGTTTTAGCTCCTACTTGCTTGCAAAGGTAGTAGTTTCAATTAGCAGTTGACTAAAGTCACTCTAGAGTCTGAGCAACTACCACACTAAATGAATATTCTGAGGCCTTCAAGTAGTTCCAGATCAAAACACTAAGAATTTCTGAACAGTGCATCTGGTAAGCAAACGACTATGAAACATGGGGCATCTCTCTTAAGGGAAATAGTAACACAAAATTCCGGTTCTAGTGAAGTCCCCACTAGCACAGGACCATGTGCAGATGGCATCTGGAGACTCTACAGACTCTTCAGACAACCTGTTACAGTGTTCCATCAACCTCACAGCAAAAAAAACCAAGTGGTTCCTGACTTTCCATTTGTACTCATTTTCCTGTAACTGGGCACCACAGGCAACCGCCTGGCTCTGTCTGCTCTGCATCCCCTCCCCACCAGGTATTTGTATACAGTCATAAGCCTTCCTTTCTCTTTGATACACAGTTCCAGAATCAGAAAGTTGTCTTACCTTTAATCAAATTACAAAACATTCAGGCTGATTATATTCCCCTCCACTATTAACACTGCATTATTTACAATAATGTAATCAATAAATTAGTTTACTCACTGCAAAAAGGTAATGTCCTATATATTGCAAAGGGTAGCGTCGAGCTTCAGAGAGGCACTTTTTATTTTGTAAAGGAGAAATTTTACCACCGATGAACACATGAGTTATATTGTGCTCTGCATTTTCAGATGAACATATGGTTGCCTTTCCAGCTTTAAGAACTCTAAATAAACATATTTAGAAAGATGTATTTACTATATTATATTAACACTGCCTAAAGCTACAATAACATTCACAAAATACAAGCATGCAAGTGCAACTGAATAAGGCTTCTAGATGTATGGCACAGCACGAACTTCATTAGAAAGATAAAAGGCCACTTAGTAGCCTTCAGAAAATGAAAGAACCCACTTAACAAAACATCCTTCTCTCCAAAATTTAAGATTACTAATTAAAATCAGTGTACACTTCCAATATATCTGATAGAAAGTTTCACCTGCGTACCTTTTCAAGTATCAAATTTGATGACAGCAGCTATAATTTATTACATTATCTACCCCAAAATGATGATCTTTCAATTAAGTTTTCCTATAAGTTAAGCAGTTAACAAAAAATGGCACACTGCTTTTCTGAAATATAATATGATGTTTTCATAATACAAATATACATTTACAGCATTGGTGCTGTCCAGTACTATACACACAAAAGAGATTTGCTTTTCTTGAGGGCACCATTACACATAACAGTTTCCCCAGGGACAACTTCCAGACCTGTACAGCTGCAAGCGCTCCTATCTTTTAGAAGAAAATGCCAGACAAAACAAAAGGTAAAAAAATAAGATCTGAGGGCATTCTGGATACAGGTTTTATTTTTCATAATCCAGATATATAAAAAGAAAATGGTGCTGGTCTCACACACTTACCCATCCAACAGCTAGGCACTAAAGGCAGGAAGAGCATAGAAAGGGGATAAAAGGCACAGTGTTGTTAAATATTAGAAAAAAACAGGCTTTCCCCAAAGCTATAGCCTCCTTTACAACTGAAAACAGTACCTGCTGAAGACAAGAAATATCTACCTGTCAGTGTTTTATGACTGACTAAAAGGATCCCCATATTGAGTGCATGGGAAACAGTGTGGAAAAAAACATCTTCCACAAAACTTGTTCACCTGTCTTACTGACATTGTTCCTGTTAAAGGTTATTTCTACTGCACGAAATAGAAACAGACAGCATTGTGCAGGACAGCATTTCAACAGTGTTATCATGAACATCTACGTAAACAGTTTTCACGGAAAAAGAAGCAGCATTTTTTGCAAGCATAGCAGAACATAGTAAAGGAACTCCCACTCAGCCAAAAAAATAGCATACTTAAAATATTTTCACTTGGCAAAATCAGAAAATAGCAACTTCAGTTACCCCTCACTTTGTCTTTGTGAAATACAGACAGACAGACATTCTGTGATGTAGCGTACAGCCCTGTACTATGATCCAACAGACAAACTGCACTTCCCTTCTCAACCGTGCATCTGTGGCACACTCAGACCTGAGCAGTCCTAACTAACTGGGATCTCAGTAGAGAGCCGGACAGTATCTGAATGAATGGAAAGCTCTGAAACTGTCAGGAGATGCTCCTTTTACTGTACCTGATGCAAATAGTACTTAAATATGCACTGCTTTCAATTCAAGTGTAGAATTAAAAGCAATGAATCCAAATGTGTAGGAGGAGTATGAAAAAGAAACATATGTTCTCAGCATTCTTGCACTTCAGTTTTCTTTATCTTTCTTTCTTTCCTTTTCTTTCCCCTTATACTTCTGTCCTCCCCTTCTAAACTATCTGTATTTACATTATATCAGAATCATCTGTTTTAGTACAAATTATATCTTCAGAACTAAAAGAACCTATTACATAAATGTGACACAAAGACTGATCAGGTCAGTAACAGTGTGGCCCAGATCCGTAAGACACAGTCAGGTCATCCAGCCACGTGAAGCAAGGTACCCACTTCCAGCTACTATTTGAATCTAACACCCACACAAAATAAAAACTGTAAATCTGTGTATCTTGCCTCATGAAGGAAGTTTCTGTTAGCAGCTTACTTCATAAAAACATATGCATGTGATTTTTAACACTATACTAAAAGAAGGCAAGAAAAGCAGTGATGTTACAGATTTAAAGTCATTATAAAAGTATGGAAATATATTAATGAAAATAATTCAGAGTTTGGATATCTGGAGGTTGTTATGGACCAAATTAACTGGGACGGAACTCCTACCTTCTAATACATGCCATTCGTTTATCACCTCTCTTAACAGGGAGGACAACTTTCCATCTGTGGAAGGCCCCTGGAGCACTAGAGTTTGTCAGTTCTTCACGCCATCTTTTAGGTGCAGATTGCATTTGAGGTGAATAATGGGTGTCTCTTTCAATTTCATATCCCCATTCGTACGTTGTTTCATCAAGCCATCTGCCACTTTCAGCACTATTAATTATGTACTCCTTAGTTAGTACCCACTTTCCTAAAAAGAAAATGAACTGTCAACCACAAAAGATTTTTCGTGCAGACAAACGGCAATCAACTGAAGAACTAATATAAAATTAACTTAAACCTTTCTTGTGCAAATAAAAGCTGGAATTATAAGTATCATTTTAAAAACTTCTTCCTATTACAAGAGTTCTCCACTTCAGACTCCAGAATCAAGAATCTCACAATGCCACTGAAAATGATCGCTTTGTTTTCTTTTAATGATGAAGTATCTTTTTACCCTTCCTAGATAAAATACTTGTCTATCTCCTCAAAAATCTCAAATGCATTTTCTCAGCTTCCCAAATTTTCTTCTTAGGACTTTCACAGAACCTTGGTAAGCCCTTTATTTTTAATACCATTTGACACTTATACAAATGTACTAAAATGAAGAAATATTTTACTACCTGTGATTTTTAAGAAGAACTGCGCATTTAACTTGTAAGCTCTTTCTCTTATATATTCTTAATATTACTTGCACTGCTAGTGTAGTGAATATCAATATTCGGGGGACACAGTTTTAGACTTTTTTCTTTCTCCTTTCTTCTTTTCACATCCTTTTCTCTCATCCCTTGGCTCCACCTCCTCCGCCTCTCCTCTTTCATCTTCCGCTTGCATGCTTTTGATATAGTATGTAATGATCTTCCCCTTTTCTCTGTCTCTCTCTTCTTACAGGTTCAGGTCAAGAGCAGTGGTTAGTACCCCGCTCCTGTATTGAAACACTACCTACAGAAGACACTGTAAGAGAAATTGACTCAAATTGTGTGAACCTAATTGGTTTCACAGAACAGCAGGGTTGACTGACAAAATGTCTCAGTGGAGGAGCACAGACGGCACTTCTACAAAACCTAGCGTAGGTACCAGTAGATTTATGACTGGAAAAGGTATGCTGTGCACAACCTGGATGTTAAAACCACTTTCATGCGAAGTTTCCATCTCAAAACTTCTGTCAGCTAGGAAGTACATGACAAGTGGCACCCTTGATACTATTTCTGCTGAACTCTATGGAGTTCTAAATGTGTTTAAACATGATCTTTCTTCACTACCTGGAAAATGACACAGTAGGAATGAATACATTGTCTCTGCCATCACGAGTAAGAGCAATGATAATGCAAAATTAGCACCTCCTCTGGATTAAAAAGTATTACATAGTATTAGGGAAGATTTTGAAGGTATAGAAACATGACAGAGTTTTGCATCGCCATGTGGACATAACATGTACCATTTACACTCTGTTCAAGAAAACATCTCCAAATTTTAAACTCCAAAAAGTAAGAAAACACTAACTCAAAGGTTTAAAATTGCTAAAATGAAGAGCTGTGCCAGAAACATATATGCCTTTTAATATCTTCTCCCTCATGGAAACTTTTGGTCTATTTCATTTTTGGTAAGAGTGCAATCAGAATTTTATGTTAGTAGAAGGAATCATACATACATACATATATAAATACAGATATATATATGCATACACCCCCCCCTACTTTCTAGCAGTAAGAGATGATTGAAAATGCTTACTAATATGGTATGAAATCAAGGAATTTGAATACATCTTTAAACCCAAATGTATGTTTAGTCATTTGTCTATTATTTCTCAGTTTAAGATTATCCATCCTAACAACTGCTTTAACACTTGAATGAATTGTGATATCTCATAACTACAAGATAGTCAAACCTCATCACACGTAAACTGTCTATCAAGAAATCTCGAAATACAGAATTTTCATCCTAAAAGCATTTTAGTTGTTTACACATGGGATTTCAGCATTTAGTTAAAGAGGAAAGACCAGAAGCTTGCATCAGAATGGCAAAAGCCTGGAATTATCTCTTGCTGCATAAACTGCAGGAACTTATAGTGACCTTTACAGGGAATGTTCAATGTGAATTTGTCGTCAAAAATCCATGCTGACTACAGGTGTTCATACTCATTCTGGCCTCTTTTAAGCATCCAAATAATTTGAGCATGACTTCATTATCTAATATATAACAAAGTTTTCTGTTTGGGAACAGATGCAGATCCAACAAAGGGAGATAGCAAGAATATCATTTGGGAAAAAAAAAACAAACCAAAAAAAAGTGGACTTCATCATAACTTCAACATAATACTATGTTAAAGTCAAGGTTAATGGAACAAGAAAAATGAGGGTTTGTAGGACAGTTCATTCACAAAATCAAAACAGATAACTAAAACCCTTCCAAGGGTCCTTTCCAGACTTATGCAGTGATGCTATGAAATTAAGCAGCAACTCTTTTACTCACCAGCAGCGCAGGCAGCTAAGACCTTTTCACTCTTGCATAGCTTTTTTGCTACAAGATGTGTACAATTTCTGTATTTCTAACAAAACAAAACAACACACTTGTATCACTGGAAACATTTAAATTCTGTCTATTTATACACAACTGACCTTTCTTCTAAGGCTTGCATTTTTACTTCCTGCTCTAACCCTCTTTGCTGTATTGTGGTGAACAATACCTTACTCTCTATAAAAACACAGTTCAGCTTGAACAGGCATTTGAGCAGTGCCTTCTTCTCTTGTTTTTTAAATCCAGTTATTTGTATTATCCTTTTCTGGCTGCAACTTGCCATCTGTTGAAAGAAAGAAGAATGAAAAGGAAACATTAACACACGAAATATACACCATGAGAAGTTGCTTACAAGGCCTGACTAGTATTTGCTACTTGTTTCCCAATAAAATAGGAAAACAGACCAAAAGGAATGAATGCTGATACACCACATTTTAAGCTCTCACTACCTGCCACAGCAAAGGCACCTGAAAGGAGGTAACGGAGTAGCCTGCGACCCCCGAACTGCAGCCTGCAGTGGGCTGAGCCCCCCAGGTCTTGCCTCTCGGCTCCGCACCCAAATGCCCGGAGGTTCAGTCCTTCAAACCCCTGCTCCGCTGTCGGAAGTGCGGGGCAGCCTCTCATCGCCCCGCGGGGGGAACCCCGCCGCCCCCATCGCCGGGACGCGCCACCGAGGTGCGGCGGGCTGGCGGCTGTCCCGGTGGCGCCTCACGGAGCCTCCGTCCGGTCCGGCCCGTCTCGGTGCCCGGCAGGCGCCGCAGCCCCGCGTGTTCCCGCCTCCCCCCGCCCCGCCCCCGGATGTGGCGGAGCGGCCGTTCCGGGACGTTGTTACTGACGCTCCGCGGTCGCTGGGGCCGCCGGCGCGGAGCCGCAGGGGGATCCCAGCCGGGTAAGTGGCCCCGGTGGGGCTGCC
>VZTF01007001.1:504438-551376 GCA_013397755.1 Cnemophilus loriae | reverse complement strand
GCGGTCCGCTGCGGCCGCCGGCGGAGCAGCGGCGTTCCCCGCGGCCGCCCTCTCTCCTGTGCGGCACGGCAGGGCGCTGCGCAGTCCCCGGCCTCCCTACGGTCCGAGGCGCTGGTGGGCGCTGGCACCTGCTGNTAAAATTGTGGAAGGCGGTCTGGCAGGGTTGTGTGTCGGTCTGTATTGAAGCTGAAGCGTATTACCTCTGGAACAGGCTGGCTGTAAGAGTCGGGAAAGGGACCAGGGATTTCCGACCCTCGGTACTATTTTCTCAGTAGCTCGGAGAAACTTTTCAAAGTTTCAAAGCCAAGTGATGGCTGGCCCTCGTAGGGCAGGTGAGCCGATACTGCTACAGCCAAATAATCAAGCCACATATTTTTGGGAAGGGCTTTCTGCCCTGTTGATGAAGGGAAGGCATTCCTGCCCCTCTGATCAAGTTGATACAGAGTTTTTGTTATGAGAGTCAAGGCTAGTTTTTTTTTCAATTACAAAGCAATATGAAAAGATCAAAATAATACTCATGTTGTACCTCAAGCACTAATGTAGAGTTGAGAAATGTAGAAATGCCAAGATTTGCCGTTTGTGAAACTTTGTTTTTGTCTCCCACACTATTTTGGTCCCTTCTGTATTTGAGAGATGACTTTTGACTATTTGTCTGTCATGTAATGCACTGAACAGATAGTACACAAGAAGTCTGTTGATGCTTCCTAGCAAATAGAAGTAGCTTTGTAGAACACTTTTATTCGGTTTTTCTACAGTTTGAGAGTAGAATGCATGCATTCAAGGGAAAAAAAGAGTTGGTTGAAATGCCTCTTTAGAGAACTGAGTTGTGGACAAGTTACCCTGTACTCATTGAGGTAGCTCTTTCATATTTAAGACCTGTAAATTGAGATATGTACAACAAAACTCCCAAGTGCTGAGTTTTTGTCACTGCAGCTTAGATCAATAGAAGCAATGGTTTGAGCTCACCACTGCTATAAAACATAGATGTTCCTGAAAAACCAAGAGCACATAGCTGCAAACATCTAAAATTTGACAGCAGATTGGACACTTGGTTTAAATCTGAGTTTCCCAGATACCAAAACAGAAAAACAGTTCTTACAGGCCACAGATGACTCTTGTCTTGTTGTTTAAAAAATATTCTTGTACCCCTAATGCTTACTGAAGTTCTTCCTATCTCTTGTTTCCTTAACATTGCAGTTATAGTTATGAATGCAAGCATGAAGAAATAACCATCAACAACCTTTGTCACTACTCTTTTAAAAAATGATACTGAAAAAATGTTAAATATTTAGAACTAATATTCAGACTACATTTATTGCTTGCATTTATCTATTGACAATGAAGATTAGTTGCATTTTCTATTTTGTACCTGTTGCACCTTTATACTTTTACTATTGATTTGTCAGGACTGTAAAGGTATTGATTTTAATTCTTGTCAACTTTTACTTTATTTTGAACAGTTTAATTTTTACTAATTAGGAGTAGCAACTATTCATTACTTAACTCATAACTAACAGCAGTTTTGTCATAGGACTCAAAACAGGCTGGAGAAGTCTTCAGCATATTGTATTATAAACTAACTCCTGGTGAAGAAGTTGTATAAAGCTGTGAAGCTGTGTCAAGGGGGATTTAGGTTGACTTGAGGTTCTTCACCCAGGGCGTGGCTGGGCACTGGAACAGGCTCCCCAGGGACGTGATCACAGCCCCAGGCCTGCCAGAATTCAAGAAGTGTTTGGACAACGCTCTCAGGCACATTGTGTGACTCTTGAGGTGTCACGTGCAGGCCCAGGAGTTTGACTTCGATGATCCTTGTGGTCTCTTCTAGCTCAGGATATTCTTGATTCTATCGTTCATACTTACATGATGGCCATTTGTTACCTTTAAGAATTCACTTTTTTTTCACATGTCTCTGGCACATAAAATGGTGTGGAATCAAAATAACTGAGAACATTTCACATCTATTTTTTCTTCAAAATACATTGTTACCAAGATGTAGCTTTAAGAAGTTAAGTTTTTTAACCTTTATTTCAGCTGTGTCTGCTAAGTTTGGATTTCGCTTACTCCCTGATTCCATTATTTGGTTCATTAAAAGCCTAAGATATTTTCTTCCCTTCTATTCTTGTTATGATCTCATTATGGTAGCTAAGTGTCTCATGTCTCATAGCTTTCATAGGGAGCAGGCTTTTTAACTGATGTGTTTTTAAGTTTCTCTGGGTTTGTTTGTTCTTTTAATGTATTTGTCAAATATATAGTTCAGTTGCTCAGTATTATAAATTATATTTAAGCAGTTTGTCTATGGGTTTTTGATAGTATCCACGTTTACTCATTCTCTTCTACAGTGCATGTGACATCTTTTGTAAAAATTAAAAAGTGATTTTCCGTGCTACACACATGGTATTTAACTTCTAATTACATTTTAAGGACGATCAAGAATGGCTGTACAGCTCTCATGTCCAGTTCATTAAGAAGCCAAAATCAGAGAAATAAATATTCCTTTTCCTCTATCACAGAAAGGTTTTATTTACAGTGTATCAGGTGTCCATCTCTTTCAGACCTCCTTTCTTAATTTTATTACCTAGAGAGAAAAAAAGAGAGTTTTCATTTTCATTACACTATTCTGGCTTTCTACCTTATTATACTTTTTATTTCCTTTATGTTTTATGCGTATTTATATTACCACCATGTCTTCTGCCTTGAAATTTCACTTCTTACATTTCCCACAGATAGCCGTTTTACTTCACACAGTTACCTTTCTTCAGGCCTTATTGGTGCTGCTGCTTTCTATGTTGTCACTGTTGATCCTTGGCTGTAAATCTCAGTCTGTTTCTCAAAGCCTCTGCCACTTTTTCGTTAACTTTGCAAGTTAGGGTTTCTTTTTTTTGTTTGGTCTTTTTTTGTGTGCATTTTTTGTCCCTCATAAGCCTTTTGACTTCCTGTGTTGAAAATTTTATGTAATTATTTGCACATTTTTAAAGTGATGAAGTCCATGCAAAAGCATCTTTTCCATTGTGAAGTATAATCTGACAGATTTTTTTATCTAGTGGAATATGTTTTGTAGTATGTGCTTAATATATTTGCCATCATGCAAACGAGATTATCAGTTGACTGATTAACTGATTCAGTAAAATTATTCATTGGAGCTTTTTTCTACATGTTGAAACATAACATATACTTTTAAAATGATACTCACTATGCAATAGGCAAACATTTAGTAATCACAGCTTTGTAAAAAAACCAGTCCTGAAACGACACTGAAAAATCAGTCATAAAATCTAGAACAGTATGAAGTGTCTCCACACTGCCTTCATGTGGATAAAAATCTAACTTTATGCCACTTAAAGTCCATTTTTTCTTCAGTATGAAACACTGTCTCTGGCTTTGTTGAAACTGAAGGAATTTAAGTTTTCTTCTGTAGTGATAAGGGATTACAAGGATTAGAAATAATACAATATAAATCCACAGAAGCTACAGGAGCTTCTTAATAGTAATCATCTTTCTATAAACATACGTGTAGTTTCTTTCATGAGCTAATGAATATAGGAAAGGCAGAACAAGCATTGTGAAGACTGGTACTTTTCTTCAAGCCTTACTGATTATATAAACTCTCAGTTATCATAACTTAATACTTATTCTTAAAAAGATCTTCATGTTCTTCTCAGGATGTATCCTTTGTGTTTCTTTCATGTAACCATTTTTGTTCCAAAGAACATTTATTTTTATGAGTGTTACAAGCTCAGCCCATTTTCTCATCTCCTTGCGTTCATCTGCCTTTCTGCCAGCTCACATTCCGTTAATGTAGGTCAGTGGATCGGTGTTGATGGACAAATGTAGAGAGCACGGAAGTGTTCAGCACCTTGTTCAGTAAGTCTTCTGTACATGAGGCAATGCTATGTACCTTATGTGCATTAGTTCACTCAGTAATGAATTAGTGAACTGTATTTTATTAGTGTACTTTCAGACTCATGTGTTGGACTAAGGTTTTGGTTGTTTGTTTCTTTTAAAATATAGGTATGAAATGGTTTTATTTTGCATTTAATACTTAGCTTTCCTACCACATAAATTTCATGTTTCTTTTCTTTGTCTGACATGAATTAATCCATCTCTGCTTCTTAGACCTTCTTAATCATATTATTGCTCTTCGGCCCTGTCCTAAATGCGCTGTATACCTGCCTGGAATACTTAATCGACCCAGTTCCCCCGCTGACCTTCTAATATTTTTTCCTACATAGGAGATCCATTCTGATGTGATCAGCAATTTTTCATTCATCTAAGTCCTTTCACCTTCTTCTTTTTCTCTTTTTTTTTTTTTTAAGAATGCCCATAAGTTCATTCACATTGTGTTTGCTGATTACTTTTTTTTTGGGTTGTAAAATGCATTTTCTTTGTATTTTGGTATTTTGTTCTTCTCTAAGTAACTGCATTTAAAATGGTAAATGTGGGTAATGCTAGAAGATACTGTAAATTTTTCCTAATAATTGAATGCTTTTAAGTACCATATATATATATACTACAAATATTCCAGAATGGTTTCTTCTCTGCAATAACACATCTCTCCCCCTAGTTTTATTTCTGACTAGGCAACTGCCAACAGCATGCCTAGAATGCGGATAAACATGAACCCTGGCTCGCAGACATGAGAAAATCAAGTTACACATGATATAGCCAGTGGGGTAATGTGTTACATGAACACTTTCTACCTTCTCTGCAGTTCACTGTACTTGAGGTCAGTATAGAGGGAAAAGGTAGTGATAATTGTGGATGGAAGCAGGATGAAAATACTAAAAAATACATATCAAGACAGCATAGCAAGAGAGGGGACAAAATGGAACTTTTTCCAGCGGGATAAGGATTAATGTGGAGACTAATTAGGAGAATTTTATGTGTAGCATATTGGAGATACATGATACTAATCTTCTGAGGTAAATGGTAAATGCTGACTAATGTGGTAAATGTGACCTGACGAAAGATAGCCAGGTTTTTGTGTGCAGTTCCCCTCCCTCTGCCTCCAACACACACACTTCCTCCCTGTTGATTGGCTCTGATAGACTGTTTGATTTGTCCTAAGATAAAAACACGGTGGGAATTGGTAAGAACACCAGGTGGGAATTGCAGGAGGAACTGTCTGGATGGTTGCATAATTGATGTATTCCGGAGATGGGAGAGCTCTGATGACTGTGATTGGCTTTGGTGCACCTTGGCCTGCAAAAGAGTATAAAATTTTTGCTGTTGCTGGAGACTGGGCAAACTGGTCTCCAGAGCTTGCAGGCAGCTTCTGGGTGAAACACCTTCACCTGCTCCCCAGCAGGGATGGATGCAGGGTACGTCCAACCCAAAGGTAGGGAAAACTCACTTTTGGAGGTTTGAGTAAAAAAGCAGTAAGATCCGGCCACATACAGGGATAAAATCCTAAAGCAGTTCCGTAGGTACTTTGTTGCTTTGTACCTGTGCATTCTGTAAGGCCAAAGGGTGTAAAGCGGTATGTTTCTAGCCGAGCCTCTAGTATTACAACCCTTTAGACCCACTTATATAATATGTTGGGTTGACAATATTTAGATACTGTGTTAACATTAATTCTAATCACAGTCATCCACATAATCACTGTCATATTTCTCATGCCTGACTGAGAGTCTTCTCTCTGCTACACGGCTACAGTTGGTGTAGTTGGCAGGATAATTTAATCAGGCATATTGAGCAGAACATTTGCACACCTTTAGAAGGAAATTTGTGTGTTTAAGCATAGAAGACTAGAAATGGACGGTATGTTGTCTCTCAACTTTTACAGTAAGTTAGTCAGTCTGGTTTGAGAGATGCTTCCAGATTCTGCGATCTTTGGAGGCGTAAAATATGCCTCAATGAATTATATTTGGAAGTGTTTACATATTAAAGTTACTTTTCAAAGTAAGACGTCCGTCTCTTAAATTTCCATGGTAAGTATTATATTGGAATGATTTTGTCTCTGCAGCAGACAGTATAGAATTAATCTGAGGCACTTAATTGAGTTGGAAAGGTGTATGTGTACATGTGTCTATCTAGAAATGTATAAGATGGTGTAATCTGCTGTTCATAGGCTTTCCTTGAACAAGGCAGTACTCTTTGCTAATCCAGGTAATTAATTAGAAAATATTTGGATAAAGTACTGACATATTGAAGTATGATTATGTATTCTATGCAGAAATTTCTGTGGGTTTTTGTTTTTTTTTCAGTGAATAGATTTAGGCCACTTTTTAAGGAATTAAAACTATGTTACATGAAGAATCCTTGATTAAGAAACTTTGATTTTTTTCATTTTCAGTTTCTGTGTGTACAACATAGTTCAGAATTTCTTTGAATATGTTATTGGTGGAATTTAATCATAAATTGTGTATATTTAGTCTTCAAAAGCATCCTTTTTCACTTTATTGTTTAGATATTCAGTGAAGTTCCTGCACTGTGGTTTGGTTTTTAAAGATCTGTGATAGGACTTAATTCTTTCTGATCTGAAGATAAGAATTTAAATGTTCTCACAGGCAACAATATTCTGAGATGGAATTTGATCAGGTTTTGACTAGTTACGTATTTTTGCTGTTGGAAGTTTACTCTGATGGGCCCTGCTTCAAATACCAGCTCAGCTTCATTTCTAGACCTTACTATAGTCTTTAGTTCCTGTACCAATATTGATCTTTGCCTAAGACTCCATGTACTATAGTTAGCAACTCTTCCTTTTATAACTAAATATGTAATCTAGCCATCAGCTCTGTGATGTGCTTGAGCTTCTCTCTTTCCTAATTCAATTCAATATCAAATCCAAGTTATCTCAATAGCAATGCAAAATGCTGCCAGTGTTACTCTATTGTACTGTGTAATCTCTACTTCTCTTCATTTTAAAATTTTATGTTTGATAAGGCTGAAACTCTTACACATTGTTGCTTAATTTTATTCCTCTTTAGTTAATATGGGTGAAATAATCAGCTTACAATTTCAGTGTTAGCAAATAAGCTACTTATTTAACTTGTCCAAACATGTTGAAGGTATTGAACTTTAAGGCAAAAACATTCTCGGTCTGAAAAGGGAACACTGACAAAATCATTCAGAAGAAAAAAGAAGAATAATTTATGAAAGGAACTGTAGCTAATGATGCCATCCAGTTGCTTTAAAGTGCTTCTACCTCAGCTTTAATGAATTAGATTTGTCAACAGCATATGTTTTATGCACTACTTCTAATGAAGTGGCATACCAGCACTACAGTGTACTTTGAGGTTTATTCCATCAAAGCTTTTTGCTGTCATAAAGTAGACCTTTTTAAATAATAGATACTAAAAACTACATTTAAATAACATTAAGGTTGTGACACAAACACCAAATGACAAACTTCAGGCAATTCAAAGTTAGGGCTGACAACTTGTCATTGCCTTGCATTGTCATTTTTTGAAAAAAGAAGCACCCTTGCATGATTTAAGGATTGAATGTCAGACTAACTTTAAATTTCTTGGCTTTTGTGGGCTGGAGTTAGAACCTTACTGACATTTTTTATACAGGTTTTTTTGTGGTGTTTTTTTTTTTTCCCTGCATACCCTCTGTTTTCAGAAGAATAATAAAAGCAGTAGAAACAGTACAGGCTTTGTTGTCTTTGTTTTTAATATAAAAAACAGATGTAAGAGTATTGGCCGAAGAACAGGGGCTATCCTGTTGTCAAAATTACATGCTGTTCTTTCAAACTTCCTTTGCTTTTGTCTTTGCTGATTTTTCTATGGAACTTTCGAGTTATAGGAACTTTAGTCCTGGAGTACTTTAGCTAAAACCCCATAAAGTATTGAGAATTCCTAATTCTTTTCCACATAAAGAACCGCTTTATTTTTATTGAACACTACTACCTAAACCAAGGGTATACAGAAAGCCGTGTTAAAATATTATTAATTATTTAAAATATGTGAAACAAAAGCAGGTGAACAGGGTGGTTTCTGTTACTTCTTACGTATGCTTTCTCATTTTGTTGCTGTTAAATGTAATAAAACTTTCTGTTTAGGTATCTTAGCATGCATGTGTAAACACAGTCCTTTCAGTTCCTCTGTAGAGATGATTTCTCAAGGTCTATAAGTCTAATGCAGGCAATCTATTATTTTCATCATCATTTTGTCAACTTAATCTAGCATAAACTGGTACTGCTGCCAAGTTGTCAGGCCTGCACCAGTCACTCACTTCAGCCCCATGCCACCATCAGTGCTCATACAGCTGCCTGGTAAATAGGGATAAATGGGCTTGCACAGGCTAAGTGGCTGGTACAGAAGGTTGGTAGGATCCTGTGAAAAAAGGGTCAGAAAATGTGGTCTCTCGTTCAACTTGTCTGAATCTCTTTTCTCAGTACAGTCAATCAGTTTCTCACCATTCTTTTTATTGTGTTGCCATTAGTGCGTAATAGTACAAAAACCTAATTTGAATAAAAAGTTGTGATCATTACAAGAAGAATTGGTTTAGAGAGCTAAAACATCTACTAGTACAGATAAGTGGATTGTTTGAACTCAGAATAGTAGTTTCTACAATGTTTTAAATTCTTAAGATGCTGTTTGACTGGGTGCATGTAAGTTATGTCAGGGGATGTAAATTGAGGGAATGGTGAGGAGTACAACCCTCTTTGTGCTTATACTGTAATAAACTTATCCTTGGTGCACACTGTGATAGAGGAAAAAACTGGAAAATCATTCTGGCCTGCCTTGATACTAAAAATTAAATTATTTGTTAAATACGCTTGCGTAATTACACTTGCAAAGCTATTGACTTTTGATTCACTTACTTGGAACAGACTTAAAGTTTCTGAGTGATGTTTAGCTCCAAAGATTAGCATAAGAGTGTTGTAATGTCACTTATTACCACCTTACCTAGGATAAATATCATTTAAATAAATGCTACCCCACTTTTCTATTTTCGGACACTTTCTTCCTCATTCAGAATATGTGCCATTGATTAGTTTTGTCATTGGATATTTTGGTTTTGCTTGTAATGTCCTTCAAACTTTCATGGTGGTATACCAGTGAAGGGAGTCTTGGTTTGGGACCACTTGCTGTTGGCTGGGTTGCAACAACCATAATTTATCTTACAGGTTAAAGGAATAGAATTGAGACTCTGGTTCACTGTAGAACTTTTATATAAAAATAGATTTGATGACAACTCATGTTTCTGAAGGATATTCTGCTAAAGTTATTAGTATACTCAGATTTAGGCAGTTAAAAAAAGATACAGATTAAATCTTAAAAAAATTGATTGTAATGTAAATTTCCTCCTTGAATCTTATATGGTGTATTATTTTTCTTTTAAAGTTGTAAAATTCTTTGAAGTTAATATAAGGAAAAAGAAATTTGCTAAAATGTTAGTGTGACCCTGGGAAAAAATTTTTACTCCTTTAGTTTGTGATCTCCTCCTGTCTTTCTATAAGCTTGAGATGTAGTCTTCCTTCAAAAAAACCAAAAATTGATTTTTAGTTTTCAGTGGTGTTTTGTTATGATGTAATAGGCAAGTAGTGCACATTGTTTACTCTGTAGTTCCACTTCTTGGCCAGTTGCACAAGTCATTTAAGTCTTGTGATTATGTAAGAAATAATACAGTGCATGGTGTTCAATTACAAGATATTTATGAATGCTTGCCCTCTTAACCATGAAACCAAAGGCTAGGTGGTTTTGGCACAAAAGAATCTAATATAAATTTTATAGTAGGTTTTTTAAGATAGGGAGGAGAAAGCCTTTTCTGCATCACAAATCAGCTGATTGTCTTTCCTTTTTGCACACTAATTTATGACCTAGTCTGGTTCCAAATAATTATTTCTTTTTCCCAGTGTGAATGCATTTAGTAATGATTAATTCTCTCCCTTTTTGTGCTCTTGCCTCTATCATATCTTGAAATAATATTCTCGACACAGCATCTTCCCAGAAGAGATGGCTGAATGTATTAGAACTATCTATGAGTATTCTTGAATCATACTCATGTGGCATTTCCATGGCATGTGTAGTAACAGTATGAAGGTAAATGAACTTCACCATGAATACAGGATGTTTCTTTCGTGGGCTGGCAGCTGTGGGACTCTTTGTTGCCCTATGATAAGGAGCCTCAGGCTGAAGCTCAAAAGTATTGTTTAAGATGTCTTTGATAAGAAAGAAGTTCCTTTCACTGTAACTATTCCCTTTTTTTTCTTTCATTCTTCTTCCACAGCAATGGAAAAATACTGAGGATAAATATTTTTTTAAATTGCCCCTTGGTTATCTGTCCTTTTGCTTTTGCAGCATCATAGTTGAGATGACTTGAACTTCCTGCAGAGAAATAAAGATGTAAGATTTTACAATGTAAGTTATTAAGTAACAAAACTGAATCAAAATATGGAGAGGGTGTTCTGGGAAGATAAAGGCTACCACTGCAAAACTAGATGGAAAAATTATTTATATATGGCTTGTGAGTTAGTGAGAAGGTTCTGTCTTAAGAGTTTTTTTTATCTTCCCTAGTAGCTGCAGAACTGAAAACCAGTTAGACACGAAGTATAGTTTTCTGCAATTAGTTTGATTACCATTAACTAGATGTGTTGTAGACTTACTTTCATATCAATCAGTAGATTTGCGCTTAAATATGGTGTTCTACAGATGTCTTTTGTATCTTCTATTTCTATTCTCTTTGGTAGTGTTTAAACCCTAAATCATAGATAATCTGTGGGGTTTTTTAATGTATAAAGCTAGCTGGCAGCAGTCATGAGTTCTGCTCTGAATGTAAACTGATAATTAACTAGAAGTCAAGTCGTAGGGCTAAGCACTTCACATAAAGAGGCTTAAATCAATGTCCTTTTAATTAAAACTGACAATACCATTGGTGTGTGTGTTACATTTTTTTCCCTCCTTTAAGTGATCTTTTGATCAGATACTTTTTTAAGAATAAAACATACAGATCAATCTGATGCAGACCTGTGGTAGAATCAATATACTGCTGAGTATCAAGATCGTGCTTTAGCTAGCCGTGCTAATGGAAAACAGGAAACTCCTGGAACTGTTACTCTTCACTAGGAAGAAAAACAGAATTAGAAGGCAAGCAGGAAGATGTCTGGCCATGAAGATGAGTGGGTCTTCATGAAGAGCCAGTTACCAGCCCAAACTGTTGAATGAGCATTATAAGGCTTCTGTATTAGTAGAAAGCATAATTCTCTTGCTGTGGAGCTTCAAACACCATCTATGCATACGTCTCTGCATTTTGTTGTGATTTTATAGATTTGTCAAAGATGGGCTTTTATCGTTTTGGTATATACTGACTAGTTGCCAAAGAATCTTTTAAAATGGCTTTGGTTAGTCTTAAATTAAGTCCATGCATGGGACAATCATCTGAGGTATTTGAACAAATACTTAACATGAGTCTTCTGATGGGAAGCATCTTGCTTATTATTATGCTTTATTTTTTCATAGCTAGTAGCATTTCAAAACCTGATTGCAACTTTCAGTTAAAATACTGACAGCAATAGACTTTCAGATAATTAGAGACTGGTGTGTCTATGTGAAGAAAATATTTTATATTATAATGTATTATGCTTTGATTAATCACATAAACTTAAAATCTAATGCTAATTATACAATACTGTGCCTCATCAGAGAAATCAATTACTTTTAAATTGATACAGGTGAAGATGATTGTTATGTTCTTGAGCTTACTTTGAGGGCAAGCCAACAGAGTGGAAAATGATTACAGATGACATCTTTCTGCAGAATTTATTTTCCTTGAACATATTTCCTGTTGTCAAATGCTAACCTTTTTTAGACTGTTGCTGGTGTCATTGAATATAAATTTGTCCTTCTTGAAATTCTGATTTATATTACACTGTTAGGAACAGCCATTTGGTCAGTCTTAGAAATGTAAAATGAACTTGAAACATCCTATGAGATCTACCAAATTGAAATTATTTGTATAATCTTTTTCTTAACTCAGTTAGCTGGTGACATGCGATTGTCATTTCTTGCAAGCAATTTTTTTTTTCCTCAAAACTGCTGGCTTTTTAAAACACAATTACAGTTGTTGGTTTGCTAATCCAGTGAGTCAATCTACGCTAAACAAGAAGCTTATCTGAAACCCGTGGCAGCTTCAGTGAAAATTAAAAAGCATGCTTTACTACAGAGATTGTCAAGAGTAAAAATAATATTTGTCCAGTCGGACAGCTTGCTTTTGTAGTCACTAAATGAAAGTTGAGATTCTGTCTCTTCCTTGAAAGCTTCTGTGTCAAGAAGGTAATTTGGACTGTTTGTGGTTTGACAGGGATTATTAAAATCAGATGAAGTGAAGGAAAGGAAGTGTGAGAAAGCAAAATTGACAGTGACACTCTCTATTATTTGCAGCTTGGATCATGATGACTATGTTGATATGATAGATTCTAAATGTTAGTTTCACTGTGGAGATATATTAACCAGCAAATACAGTAAAATGCAGTTAGGGATGATTTTTCTGACTTAAGAGAAAGCCATCTGACATTTATTTTCACTGAGAAGTTTGGGAGGGGGAGTGTAGCAGAAAATGAAAGGTTAGAGGGGAAACAGAAGGAAAAAGGGAGTGGTTCAAAAAGAACTTAATTTTCTCCTTTGCGATTTGATTTCTCTCGCTTTTATCTTTTTTTTTTTTTGAGTTTATACTGCTTGCTAGTATACTTCAGAGGGAATAAAACTGAGAATTAAGAATTGGAATGGGTCATGAAATTTCTTTTTGCATTGACTTGAATTTGGTAGGAATTTTTTTGCATTAATAGTCTTGCTTAAAGTGAGTTCAAGTCTTAGATTGCTATTCCACATTAATTTTTCATGACTTGCATCTTGTATGCTATTTTTGAATAGTGATATTTTCTGCCACTTTGAGATAAATTATTAAAAAACTTAAATTATTGCAATATTCATATAGCTGAATTTTTAATTGCTGAAGATACATTAACTGCCAACTGTATGCATCTTTTGGTGTCTAGTGAGTATACAATGTATTATTTAATCTTAATTCTTTCTTAATCTCTTAGTTGTATAGGTAAACTTTCAATTTTTTGAATTGACTAGTTAGTGTAGAAGTAAGACATCTGATTAGTCAAGTTTGAAGAGTGCTGTCATTTCTGTTTGGTTTCCTTTTCTTTTTTCCAGTACGGGAACTTTGTGAAAAATTGTATTTTGGGAGTTTTTAGCATAGAGTCTTACGATTTTATAGGAAATGAGGGAACTCAAAAGAAAACAGGTGACACATGAAAGCCTTTGCTGTTATTTAGCATAGCCATAGCTTCATATCTTTCAAACAATGTCATGCAACATTTGAACAGTTAAGCCATGCCAGCATCTCATCTTCACCTATCTTACAGTAGAGAGCAGCACATTAGCATCCAGAGTGGTTCATCTAGCAGAACAAAAGGGATAAGGGAGCAGAATGACTGACTGAGGGAAGAGAGGTTGCACAGAGTTGTTTGCAGACTTGCGAAATAAGGACTGTCATGAGAAGAGATGGTGGTGTTGAAAACACAGTTGGGACACTGGTAAAGAGGATGCTCAGGTAACTCAGAACCTGATGTAAGAGAAGTTCCAGATGTTGATGTGGGCTGTGTGGCGAAATGGGAAACACAGACAGCCACCCTAAAATAAGAAAATGTATGTAAAAGACCGTCTTACAGGGAAGTAAATGTCATCTATATATCTTCATATTTACTTCTGTATCCATGTCATCACAGAGTAACCTGCCTACGTGACCTAGGAAAGCCAGTTGATGTAATCTTTTTGGACTTCAGCAAATCTTTTGATACTGCCTCTCAGAGTATCCTTCTGGACAAAATGTTTGTCTTGCAGCTGAATAACCATGTTGTGCAATGGGTGAGCAATTGACTCATGAATCAGGCACAAGGGGTTATGGTGAATGGGGTGACATCAGACTGGTGTCCAGTCACGAGTGGGGTTCCATGGAGCTCCATCCTCAGCCCAGTTCTCTTCAACAGATTCATTAACAACTTGGATGCAGAACTCGAAAACAAGCCTAGTGATGACACTACACTGGGAGGCGCTGTTGTCTCTCTTGAGGGCAGAGGGGCCCTGCAGAGAGACCTCAGCAAGTTAGAGAGATGGTCAGTCACCAATTGCATGAAGTTTAACAAGGTCAGGAGCTGGGTTCTGCACCTGTGATGGGACAGCCCTGTATGTGTGCATAGACAAGGGAATGAGAGCCTGGAGAGCAGTGCTGTGGAAAGGGACCGGGGGGTCCTGGTCACTGGAAAGTTGAATATGAGTCAGTAGTGGGGGTTGACAGGAAGGAGGGCAAACCAGTCCCAGTATCACCAGGTGGTTGAGAGAGGTGATTGTCCTGCTCTATTCTGCACTTGATTTGGCCTCACCTTGAATAATGTATGCCCTTTTGAGCACTGCAATATAAGAAAAACATTAACCTATTGGAGAGTATCCAAAGGAGGATTATGAAGATAGTAAAGGATTTGGAAGGGAGGAGCAGCTGAGGTCACTTGGTTTATTCAGCCTGTAGAGAGGAGATTGAGGGGACCCCTCATTGCAGTCTTAAACATCCTCATGAAGAGAAGCAGAGAAGCAGGTGCTGATCTCTTCTCTGTGGTGACCACTGACAAGACTCAAGGAAATGGCGTGAAGCTCAGCCGGGAAAGGTTTATTTCACACATCAGGAAAAGATTTGTCATCCACAGTCAGAGGATGGTTGGGCACTGGAACAGGCTGCTCAGAGAAGTGGTTACTGCACCAAGCCTGTCTGAGTTCAAGAAGTGTTCGGAGAGCGCTCTCAGGCACTTGGTGTGACTCTTGGAGTGTCTTCTGCGGGGCCAAGAGTTGGACTTTGATGAATCTGGTGGGTCCCTTCCAACTCAGGAGATTCTATGATTCTATGATTCAGTGGTATTCTTTAGATGCTTTGTGTACACAACTACTTTCAAGTGCAGAAATAAAAAAATAACACAAATTTACAGTATTTTAAAATAGAAGAATATTTGAAATTCAGTTCACATTTAAACTTAGTTGAACTTACTCTAGGTTAGTTAGGGTTGTGGGAGAGCTCTGTTTCCTGAATACACAGATTTTACCATGTTATTTAGCCCAATTCCCATAATTTTGAGAATATCCCTGTTCTGTTGGAATCCATCTCTGTCTCTTGGTGTCTTGTATTCATCAAAGGGGAGATTAATTGAATCAAGCTACATTTTCTACTGTCTGTCATCTGTGGAATTCATCTGACGATCAAGGAGAGGGAAATAATAAACTCAAAACCTAGCATTTCAATATTTGCAGTGTTTTAAGTACAAAAAGTAAGATGACTGTTTAGAGATTCAGAACATGGCAGATCAGAGGAGATATGCCTGGCAACAGTGAGTATTGATTATTTTGTATAGTTCCAGAGTTAATTTCAGATTCCTCATTGCTTGTTCATGTTAGCATGTAATGGTTGTACTGAGTTTTATTCTTAATGTAAACAACAGAAATGCATTTCGCAATTTATACAATAAAGTATTTTTACTGCAGGAGTAGTACACATGTTTGCATTTTGGCATAAGTTAGTCTGTGAAGATGTAATTTAACATTTCATTTCTTATGAGATATGAAATTCAGCTCAGATCCCTTTCCTTGTGTAATTTATTTTTAGAGCAGAGCTTTCATTCGTGGCGAAGGCATGTCTTTATAATTTTTTTTAAAGAAACAATATAGCACTAGTATTTGTGATTAGCAGAAGTTCTCTTTCCATCCTCCTCTGAAGGACTAATTCATACAAATGTAAGGGAAAGGGCTTGGACTCTTCCCCTAAAGACATCTGAGAAATGAAGGGTACTAAAGGATTTTGGTGGGCCTCTGTGGAGGCCATGGTCACCAGAAACTAGTCCACAGGGTGATTAAACGGTTCATGTTAATTTCTAAGGGATAATCTCCTGTTTACATTTCTGTCAGTGTTTTATGTAAAGGGATGATTTGTTTTGGTAGTATGTAATGACTTTTGTTCCCAGAACCACTGCAGCTAGAAAGTAATGCCGTATTTTGGTAAAGTAATCCATTAACCTTCTGCCTGTTTCTGACACCAGCTGTTGAAAGCTTGTTGGAATAGTAAAATAATGTAAGCAAAAAAAACCAAAATTAAAGTAAGGGCATTATACTAAATAAGTATTTTCAACAGTTTTAAAACATCTTGATAGGATGTCATAGTGAAATAAATTTCTACATTTCGGAAGTCACATAAATGAAATGAAGGTGAGTAAAAAGTACATGAGAAGCAACAGGATTTTGTATTTTTCTCTACTAAACATTTTCTCTACTAATTGTTACTGTCCTGTAATTATTTTTGTACCATAGAGGATCTTGATCTTATTTATCTATGACTCTTATATCTGTCACAAGGTTTTTGAGAAAATACTGAATAATTTTGACCTGAAATTTTTTTAGACACTGAGTAGCTCTTAAAACTAATATCCAAAGAAAGAGATTTTGTTACTAAATTATGTTAATCTGCAGTAGCGTGAATAACACCAAGATTCACTAGTTATGTTTTTTTAACAAGTTAAACAAGAGAGAATTAGAGTTACTTTCTGACACCTATTGTGGTATCTATTATAATGATGCAAGCATGAGGACTTGTATAATGTCCTGGGAGTAGCAGCCTGAAACTATGTGTGATTGAAGTTATGGCTGAGAAATAAATGTCTAAAACTTGAGTCAAGATCAGCAGTAGAATTTGTAAGAAAGAGGACAATACATGTGGTATTAAGAAATACAGTTACTTCAAACGAGGGTATGCGCGCATCAGTTGAGGTGAGGCACAGCAGTTATCACAGGAGCTTGTGTGAGCAGGGAATATAGGAGGGCTGAAGTACTTAATGCCTTGTTTGCATCAGTCTTTAATGTAAAGACCTGTTATCCTCGGGACAACCAGTCCCCTGGGCTGATAAACAAGGACAGAGAGCAGGATAGATCCCCTGCAATGCAGGAGGAAGTAATGACACGCTGTGGTACTTAAACACTGACAGGTCTGGGGGCCTGGATGGGATTCACCAAAGGATACTGAGAGATGTTTCAGGAGAGCTTGCCAAGCAACTCTTCATCATGTATCATCAGTTCTGGTTAACTGGGGAGGTCCCAGACAACTGGAGGTTGGCCAACATGACTACAGAAAGGGTTGGAAGGAGGATTCAGGCCTGTCAACCTGACCTTATGCCTGGTAGGGTTATGTAACGGATTGTATACAGTGCAGTCACATCCCATATACAGGACAACCAGGGGATCGGGTCCAGCCAGCATGGTTTTACAAATGGCAGGTCCTGCTTGACCAGCCTGGTTGCCTTTTAGGACCAGGTGACCTGCTTAGTGAATGAGGAAGGGCTGTGGATGTTGTGCACCTGGACTTCAGCAAAGCCTTTGGTACTGCCTCCCACAGCATTCTCCTGGAGAAGCTGGCAGCCCATGGCTTGGGCAGATGCACTCCTCCCTGGGTTATGAACTGTCTGGAAGGCTGGGCTCAGAGCGTGGTGGTGAATGGTGCTGCAGTTGGGGGTCAGTCACTACTGGGATTCCCCAAGGCTCAGTACTGGGGCCAGACCTGCTTAATACCTTTATTGATGGTGTGGATGAGGGGATTGAGCGTACCCTCCATAAGTTTGCAGACAAATAGCCTCAAGATGTTTCAGGGGAGGTTCAGTTTGGACATCATCAAGGAAGAATTCCTTTACTGAAAGGGTTGTTAAATACTGGAATGGGCTGCTTAGGAAAGTGGTGGAGTAACCATACCTGGAAGTGTTCAAGAAAGGACTGGACCTGGCATTTAGTGCTGTGGTTTAGTTGACATGGTGGTGTTCAGTCAAGGGTTGGACTTGATGGTCCTGGAGCTCTTTTCCAACCTTAATGTTTTCTGATTCTGATAAGTAAGGTAAATTTTAGTAACATTGAGAGCTGTCTTTTCTGCTTCTGTGTTCTTCAGAGTATTCTGTTTTAAACTATGACTTACTACACTGGTTTCCAAAGCTGAAAAAGGCCCGTAGGTTGAAAAGCCATTGACTGCAAACTGCTCTGTGATCTAGGAAGCCAAGATAAGTTACATGTGGAATAGTGTTGTCTTCCTTTGTTGGACAATCATTCCAGTTATGCTTGATTAAGTACAAGAGTATATGATCATCTATGAAAAATCTTGAGACTCAGTCATTCAGCAGCTATTGCAAGGTAAAAATACTAGCTATTTGTTCTAGTCATCTAT
This sequence comes from Cnemophilus loriae, assembly GCA_013397755.1. Taxonomy (NCBI): domain Eukaryota; kingdom Metazoa; phylum Chordata; class Aves; order Passeriformes; family Corvidae; genus Cnemophilus; species Cnemophilus loriae. The sequence goes on along the minus strand of VZTF01007001.1, from coordinate 533,187 downwards.
TTGAAATTATCTGACAGGAACATGAACATAACACAGATACCTTTATAAAAGAATTTTTAAAAGCTCAATCACTGCTGCAAAAGTTTATTTCTTTGTATCTTTAATTTACTCGGTTTAAGAAAGCGTAACTCTGTAAGTTTAAGAAAGTGTGTGTTTGTAAACTATTAGTAAGCTTAGTCTATGTAATCACCTTTCTGAAAGCTATGTATTCATTTTTTAAAATTGTAATTTATGTAATTTGTCTAATTTTTCTTTATTCTTACTTCTTGCCTAATAAATGCTGTATCCATATTATGTCTCAGTGAACTTTTGGTATTTGGAAGTCCAGCACACAAACATCCAGCTTAATTTCTCATGATGAGCTATCTATAAAAATTACTCTCTTTTATACCGTAGCAATCATAGTCTGTTGTCCTACTTATCTATACTGTGGATAACACATTAGCCTAGTAATCATGGTTTATGGTAATTGAGAATGCAATGCTAGGCAAGAAAACTGGGGTTTGAGGATGTGCTTGCCCATTTAGCCTGCTAAATTCAATAGAGTGGCAGTTGAATTTGAGGAACATAGCCAGTGAAAAACATGGTATAATTTAAAAGACTTCATAACCCTGGGGAATGCCAACAACTAGTGTAATTGGATACTTATGACAGTCTAGCAACACTTCGTCATGAAGAGAGAAAGCACTGACATTTTATTTCTGAAATGTTTATTTTAAAAAATTTAAATATCTAGATAATGTTTCTTTGTGAAATGCTTATTGCACGGCATCGTTTATAGAGGTACACTATTTCTTATGTAATATAGGAGTTTTGGAGAAAAATTCCATTATCTGAAGAATATCTCTCAGTGCCTGACTTTCATCTTTTGTGAAAAAAGTGGAAATTGAAAAAATTGATAGAGAACAAAATTGGAATATTTAAACTAATTTGATGTGCCAAGTATTAGACAGAACATTCCCAATATAATCAATACTGGATTCAGTGTAATTGAAGGCGACAAAGTATAGCACTTATGCTATGATTTAAATGTAGGTTTTAAGAATTTTGTTAATTTAAAGGGGAAAAATTGAAAGCACCATGAACAAGTCAGAAGGATGGTTTTGACCAGGAACAGGTTAATTTTTTGCGGTAGCTGAGGCAGCATGACCAGGGCCCTAAGGTTATTGTATACCACCTCAGGTCAATGCCAAGAGCGGGGGAAGCAGACTCTATCTTTTGCAGGGAGAATGGGTTCCTTCTGATAGAGAAAACGTGGCTGCAGTTGGATTGGGTTCAGCAGTGAGCATTTTGCATGTAAATCACCCTCACTTGTGTACACTTTTGTTATTAGTATTGTTGCTGTTACTCTTTGTTTTCTTATCTCATTGCTCTTCCCAGTAAATTTTTCTTCTCTCGACCCATGATCCTTGCCTTCTGTTCCTCCAGTTCTCAACTCCATGGCACTGCTGCGGGGAGGGAAAAAATGGGGGAAGCAACTATGAGTGGCAGTGTGGTTTTGAAGAATCTCATTGACTTGGGAAGTACCATTCCTAAACCATGTTAAGCTTTCTTCCTGTCTTCTTCCCTTTCTCACATTCTGTCTTTCCCATCTTGCATACTTGTTAATTACAAATATCTAGATTAAGGCATAAACAATGTTTTTAGTATCGAACTCTCAAAGTAAAAGTGAAAAAATATTTTTCTGATTTGATAATTAAAAACTTTCTATTAATTAGTTAAACTAAGAAACAGTACAAATCTAAAAAATCTCTTATACTCCTTATAAGATCTTACTTACAAGCCAAGAATTAGTAAGTCATTTCGCAGTTTTTAGAACTGTAACATGATTATTCACTTTAACCATGTAAAAAAATTATAAACAATCTTTGTCACAGAGTGACATTTTAATTTTTATAAATTATCCAACTTAGTACAGGAATTTCTATAAGAAAGAACACACAGACCTTAACTAGTTCATTCTTTTTGCTTGTGTTATTTGTCATACATCTTTCAGTTTCAGTGATGACTAGGCAGAAGCCTTTGAGTCAACAGTTTGTACTAAGCAAGCCAGGTTTGTTTTTTGGTTGTCCTCTGAAGGAGGTAGAATTCTTGGTGGGTAGGACTTGGAGGGCAGTAATGAAAGGCAATGTCACTTGCAGTTATGCCCTCCCATTTCTCATGCTTTATCTATTAACATTTAGGCCATTGTGCAGCTGGCATTGCTTCAGTTCCTCTCAATTGCGTAAAACACTGATACTGTTCTCAAGCCATGAGTTTCATGTTTCTTGTGGTTCTGGCATTTAATTTACTTATTTTCAAGAAGAATCCACACATATCTTCATATAATTTTCTTGACTTTTTTCTTCATTTATTTTTTTCTCCCTTCCTCAGCATGATTTCTGAATGATTTCTTGTGCAAAATGAGGCAGCAATGTGCAAGTAAATGGTTTGAGAACTTCTTCAGAAACAAAGACAGAGAAGGTTGACGTGGTTCTGAGATTCACTGGAGAAGTGTCTTTCTGACTAGTATACTGGGTGCCACTCACTTGGATTTTTACTCTGAGTGAGGCTTCCAAAGTGCCTAACAAAGCCAAATCACTGTGTTTAATAATTGAGTCCCTGAAATCCTTCCTGGGACTCTGTTCTTGCAGGATTCTTGATGTCTCTGTCAGCAGACCATTCTGAGTGCAATAGCTGACATTTTCAAAGAGGTTTGTCAGGAAATGCCTTTCAGGGTTGTTTTAAACCACTGTCTTGAATGTGCTGAGGTCTCCCCAGTGCCACTGGTCATTCCTGTTGTGTTTTGAGTACAGAGCTTGCAGCTCGGATTACTTAAACATTTGAGTAAGTTGAAGGACCACAGATAGCCTTGTTTGCCTTGGTACAAAGAGGAGACCAGTCAACCAGATGCTCCTGGATGTGGCAGACATTACCCATCAGTACTTAAAATTACATCAAACATGCTTGTGTAGTATTGTTTTGGGTTCGCATGGCCTGTTTTTGGAAGCGGGGTGGGGAGCTACAGGGGTGGCTTCTGTGAGAAGCTGCTAGAAGCTTCCTCAGTGTCTGACAGAGCCAGTCCCTGGTGGCTCCAAAGGTGAGTGTGCCACTGTCCAGGGCTGGGCCAATTAGAAATGGTGATAATGCCTCAGTGATAACATATTTAAGAAGAAAGTAAACCAAAAAGTTGCTATTGTGGCTAGAGTGCAGTGAAAACATGTGAGAGGAACAATTCTGCAGACACCGAGGTCAGTGGAGAAGGAGGAGGAGAAGTGCTCCAGGTGTTGGAGCTGAGATTCTTCTGCAGCCCTTCGTGAAGAGTATGGTGAAGCAGCTGTGCCCCTGCAGCCCATGGAGGTCCATGGGAATGCAGAGATCCATCTGCAGCCTATGGAGGAGCCCCATACTGGAGCAGGTGGATGCCTGAGAGGAGGCTGTGACCCTGTGGGAAATCCATGGAGAGAGGGGCCCTGCCCCCAGGCTGGAGCAGCCTGTCCTTGAAGGACTGCACCCTGTGGAAGGCTGACCCATGCTGCAGCAGTGTGGGGAGGACAGCTGCCTGCGGGATGGACTTGCGCTGGAGCAGTTCACAGACAGCTGTTGCTTATGAGATGGACTCACATCAGAGAAGTTCATGGAGAACTGTCTCCTGTGGAAGGGACCCCACAGTGCAGGGGGACTCCTCTCCCTGAGCAGTGGAAGAAATAACCGGTAATGAACTGATCATAACCCACACTGCCTGTCTCCTTGCACCACTGGGGTAGGAGGTAGAGCTGGAAAGGAGGGAAGGTTGGAGGGAAGGTATTTTTAAGGGTAATTCTACTTCACATTATACTGCTCTGATTTTGTTAATAATAAACTTAATCCATATCTCTAATTAGAGCCTTTTTTGCCCATGATGGTATTTGAAGAGCAATCTCTCCCAGTCTTTATCTCAACCCATGAACCCTTTGTTATATTTTCTCTCCACTGTCCAGCTGCCAAGGGGAGGGAATGAGCGGCTTTGGTAGGTGCCTGGCATCCAGCCAGCACCAACCTACGACAAGTGTAAATGGTTCCAAAGTGTCCCAGAGTCTCCTTCCATTTGCCTTTTCTGATTTTGCCTGTCAGAGGTGTTTTCTATTTAAAAATTTCACACGTGATTCATCTGCCGAACGCTAAGCATGTTGTGTGCAATTCAGATGTCCCAGGACAATCCGTTTATTTCCTGCAGTTGGACAGTAGGGAGCCTTTTTGAGGTAGGTCCTCATTTTTGGTAAGGTATTTTCCAAATTGTTATGTAGATGACTGCAGACCCTAACTAGTAGGTGCCTTTACCATAAGTCACATTGTGCTCCTTTCTCACTGAGACTTTCATCCAATTGTCTTTTGTAAAAAAGTCTTCGAAATCTGACCTTCTCTCCCTGCTTTCCAAGACCTCCAGATAGCACAAATCAGAGTAAGGATTGTCTACACAGAAGGTGTGTGTCCTATCGTGATCCATCCAGGAGGACTGATACGAGTTGTTCATCTTCATGGAGTATGAACCTCATCTTGCCCCTTTCCCTGCCCCTTGCTGGAAAACTTTCCATGTTTTCCAGCATCACAGTATGATTGCATCTTTAGTTAGGAATACCTAGTGTTTTAAGACTTTGTCTCTTATGTTGGATTACAAAATCTGGCTAAGTTCAGCAGAGTCAGTTGCAGGGATTTTCTTTTCCATTTATGCAACTATTTTCCTGAAACCTTTTACAATTAAATTATCTCTGAGTTTTTTACCGCTTTGTAAAACTTGTTTGAATTGGGAAGAGAGTGTGCCTGAAGCAGTTTGGAGAAAAACAAATATCCAGGCAGTGGTTGCATAAGCCTCATTTTGTTTGGAAAGTTAACTGAAAAGCAGGAACATAAAAGAAGTCAAGTACAAGAATAGAAGTTGAGAAGGCAATTACTTAATTAAATAGAAAGAGTTTGGTATAAAAAAGAGTAGGAAACTTTTAAAATTTAACTTCCTTTCACATATTTTGCTGTGAAGGAGAAGAGGCTGTAGACACTGAGGAGAAGGGTGTTATTGTAGGTGGTATGTGACTTATGCTATGACAAAAAGCTTTTTTCTGAAAGGAAGTGATACAGATGCCTTTAAGATTATTTAGTCAGTTTTGCTATCCTCTTACAGTTACTGTGTAATCACATATTCACAACCAGAATACTTTGTCTTTTCTGGGCTTCATCATGAATTTGCTGGTGCATTTTGAGTGAGAAAAGTGAAGGTTTTTTATGAGTTCAGTGCTTAAGATAAGTCTGATTTGATTTGTTGCCTGCTTTGAAGATTTGGGTGAGAGGCTATCTAGGAAGCAACTCCTGGATGTGGCATATGGGGTAAGAAAGCAGATGCTTTCTATTCAAACAAGACCTTGTCTTGCAAGCTTGAAAATACCTGACACATTTTAAATTGTGTGTACTCCAGTATATATACTCCTCTGTACTTATGTCCTGGTTACAGACAGGACAGGGGTAATTTTTGCAGTAGCCGAGTGGTTATTCTCTACCACCTCACATCATTGCCATAGGCAGGGGAGGGGCACACTACCCTCTTCCAGTTGAGGGTAGTGTGGAGGTGGTTCACGTATGGCAGATTACTGTGTGATGAGCTTTTTCGCATGTGAGTAATTTCTTGCACATCCTGTTATTAATATTGTTGCTGTTACTGTTAGTTTCTTATTTCATTGCTGTTTCCAGTATATTGTTCTTATCTCAACCCATAATCTTCACCTTTTGTGCCTCCAGTTCTCCTCCCCATCTCACGGCAAGGGGGAGGGTGAGTGAGCGAATGATGCTTGGTTTGAAGTGATTCAGTGTGAGCACTAAATTAGGGAACACCATTCCTAAACCGCAACAACCTTATCTGGTGCCCAGCATAGGGTCAAAGGGTTGAGATAACAATATGTCTGACCAGAGTGGGTTTGAGACAAATTTGGTCTAAGCATTTGTTTTATTAGGTACAGAACCACTGCTCACCCTGTGAGCAGTGATCTGTTCACGTGGGTGTGGTACCTAACTCTGTATATACTTGAGTGTGTGCGCTGTGTGTCCACCACAGTGCTCTTTTTTCAGAGCAGAGAATGGGATCAGGGTGGCTTTGTTGCTGTAGTGTGTGATATCAGTTCACAACATGATAATGTCAAGGGCAAGGAAGGTCATTTGGGATATGTGTTCAGTGTTCCTCTCCTACCCTGCCTGGCCTTGGGTGCAACCTCTGGCAATTCTTTAGATACCGTACTCAGCCTGTGAGGGAAACAGGGAAGAATGATTTTCTTCACCTTTTCACCCCCTTTTGCTCCTTCACACCTGTTACAACAGCTTTTGAGAATTTTGAATTCCCTTTGGATGTTAGGGAAAGCATATTCATGCTGCTAGGTCTGGCAGGTCTCCTCAGTGTGGTTTTCACCATGTTTAGAGTCATAAAAGAGGTTTTGAAGAAGGTCATCGGCACCAAAGGTGTCTAGTCATAAGTGGCATGGAATGTGGGAGAAAGTGGGCCAGCATTTGGAGGTCTGTTCTCCAATGGTTTTGAAGTTTGCTTCTGAACAACTGCAGGACCCTGATAAGGTAGCAGAACATTTGAAAGAAAAATGCTGTGGCAGTCCCAGAGAGGCAAGAAGTTATGCACCATGCTGGGCTTAGGCTCCTATTTTTTGGCTACTGCTCGATACTAGACACCTCAGGGGTAAGAGNATTTTGAATTCCCTTTGGATGTTAGGGAAAGCATATTCATGCTGCTAGGTCTGGCAGGTCTCCTCAGTGTGGTTTTCACCATGTTTAGAGTCATAAAAGAGGTTTTGAAGAAGGTCATCGGCACCAAAGGTGTCTAGTCATAAGTGGCATGGAATGTGGGAGAAAGTGGGCCAGCATTTGGAGGTCTGTTCTCCAATGGTTTTGAAGTTTGCTTCTGAACAACTGCAGGACCCTGATAAGGTAGCAGAACATTTGAAAGAAAAATGCTGTGGCAGTCCCAGAGAGGCAAGAAGTTATGCACCATGCTGGGCTTAGGCTCCTATTTTTTGGCTACTGCTCGATACTAGACACCTCAGGGGTAAGAGGAGGAAATCAGACCAGCAGCCACTGCAGCCACTCAGACTGCAGCTGAACTGCAGGAACAGCGCATGCTGATAGAACAGGAGGAAGAGGCAGAGTCAGAGATAATCACAGATCCCTATCCATGGGTGAGCTGCAAGGTGTGCAAGAAGATTTCAGCCGCCAGTTGGGTGAGCCCCTGCTGACGTGGCTGCCCTGATGTTGGGATATCACGGCCCATGATATGAAATTAGATGGTAGTGAAGCCAAACAGTTGGGATCCCTGTCCCAGGATGTGGGCACTGACAAGGGGATTGGGAAGAGGACAGAAATTCTTAGCCTTTGGAGATGTCTCCTGTCAAATGTGAGAGAAAGGTACTCTCTCAAGGATGATCTCGTAGTGCACCCAGGCAGGTGGGACACCATGGAGAAAGGTACCCAGTACCTGAGAGAACTAGGTGTGCTGGAGGTAATCTGTAGGGATTGAAATAATGAGCAGTCTCCTGTAGATCCAGATGAGGTCCAGTGTGCACAATCCATGTGGCAGAAGTTTGTATGGAGCACGTGATCATTGTACGCCAACTCATTGGCATTGATGTCCATGAAAGGAGGAGAACAAACAGTGCTTTAGGTGACTACCTGAGTCCAGCCATGCAATGATCTTTTTTTCCTCCCTGCTGACCTGCACCTTGTCTGTGGAAAGACTGTCCAAGACTGGACAGACTCAAAAGACTTAAGCAGATTAGAGAGGAAATGTCCCATGCCCCTCCAGCATGGACCAGAGTCTCTGCTGTTGGGAGCAAGCAGCCACTTGCTCAAGAGAGAGGGTGCAAACCACAAGGTAACTTGTGGTTTTTGCTGTGTGACCACAGAGAGGATGTGAGAAAGTGGGATGGAAAACCCACCTCTGCCCTGGCAGCACAGGTACGCAAGTTGAAAGGAAGAACAAACATCAGAGGAAACTCTTCAAGGATAAATGCAGCTCCAGTTTCAAGTGAGCAAGTCCTCAGACAGGATAGAAGGGCTGATGTTACTTCCAATCCTCTTGAAAGGATCTCCAGTTCATATTTACAAGAAATAGTAGTGAGTACCATGACCAGAACTAGAGAGGCCCTGCATCCAGCCATGTGGAAGGACGATCAAATCTCTCAGACTGTGTGGATCCAATGGCTTGGCACATCAGACCCACAAGAACCTAAGTCTTTAGTTGACACAGGTGCACATTGTATCCTAATGCCATCAAGATATGTAGAGGCAGAATCCATCTCTATTTCTGAGGTGAGAGGGGGACTTGGCCAGCTAACTGTACTGGAAGCTGAAGTGACCCTTACTGGGAATGAGTGGCAAAACCACTCCAGTTGTGACTGGCCCAGAGGCCTTGTGCATCCTGGGCATAGATTACATCAGGAAGAGGGTATTTCAAGGACCCAAAAGGGCATCATTGGACTTTTAGGATAGCTGCTTGTATTGGGTTTGCATGGCCTGCTTTTGGAAGCGGGGGAGAACTACAGGGGTGGCTTCTGTGAGAAGCTGCTAGAAGCTTCCTCAGTGTCTGGCAGAGCTGATCCCTGGCAGATCCAAATATGAATGTGCTGCTGGTCAAGGCTGGGCCAATTAGAAATGATGGTAATGCCTCAGTGATAACATATTTAAGAAGAAGAAGAAGAAGAAAAGAAAGAAAAGTATTGCACAGTTTTTATTGCAGCCAGAGAAGAGTGGAGTGAGGATTTGTGAGAGGAACGACTCTGCAGACACCAAGGTCGGTGGAGAAGGAGAAGGGAGGAGGTGCTCCAGGTGCCTGAGCTGAGCAGCTTGTGAGATGCAGCCCGTGGTGAACACCATGGTGAAGCAGCTGTGCCCCTGCAGCCCTTGGAGATCCATGGGGGTGCAGAGATCCACCTGCAGCCCATGGAGAAGACCCACACCGGAGCAGGTGGATGCTCAAAAGAGGCTGTTACCCTGTGGGATGACTGTGCTGGAGCAGGGTATCTGACAGAGATCAGCAAACCTGTGAAGAGAGGAGCGCACACTGGAGCAGGTTTCCTGGCAGGACTTGTGACGCAATGGGGGACCCATGCTGGAGCAGCCTGTCCTTGAAGGACTGAGCCCTGTGCAAGAGTGACCCACACTGCAGCAGTTTGGGGAGGACTGTTGCCCATGGGATAGACTCACTTCTGAGAAGTTCGTGGAGAACTGTCTCCTGTGGGAGGGGCTGCATGTGGAAATAGCAGAAGGACGCCTCTCCCTGAGCAGAGGGAGAAACAATGTGTAATCAACTAACCATAACCCCCATTCCTTTTCTCCCTATGAGGCACTAGGGGGTAGAGCGGGGATGGAGGTAGGGTTGCAGGAAAGATTCTTTAAGATCTTATTTTACTTCTCAGTATCCTGCTCTGATTTTGTTAGTAATAAATTCAATTAATATCTCTAATTTGAGCCTGTTTTGCCCATGACGGTGTTTGGTGAATGATCTCCCCTGGTCCTTATCTCAACTCATGAACCCTTTGTTATATTTTCTCTCCCCTGTCCAGCTGCAGAGGGGAGTGATAGAGAGGCTTTGATGGGTGCCTGGCATCCAGCCAGCGTGAACCAATCACACTGCTGTAGAGACAGAGGACATTAAGTAGCTGAATACCTTGCCCGGTCCTTCAGAGGACCCTTCTGCTGTGGGACTGCTGAGGGTCGAAGAATAACAGGCAGTGGTCACTACCACAACAGTGTTGGCCATACCACACCAACCAGGACTCCGTGACCCCCATCCATGATTCCTGAACTGCAGCACAAGGGAGTGGTCAGCAAGACTCTCTCACTCTTTAGAGCCCTATGTGGCCAGTGCGTAAGTCCGGTGGAGACTAACAGAATTAATGTGGTCTGAAGGAAGTCACACTACCGCTGAGTGCTTTTGTGCTGGACCTGCTGGAACTTCAGTATGAACTGGAGTCCAAGGTAGCAAAGTGGTGCCGTCATTAATATTGCTTAATGTGCTTTTCTCTATTCCTTTAGCAGCAGAGTGCAGCCCACAGTTTGCTGTCACCTGAAGGGTATCTAGTAGACCTGCAATCAACAGCCCCAGGGCTGGAAGCACAGCACCACTATTTGCCTTGGACTAATCCAGACTGCACTGGAATAGAGTGTAGATATCGCTGAATGAGAGAAATGGCCAGCACTCTACCTCTACACTGACTTGTGGATGGCAGCAAATGCCCTGTGGGGGTGGCTAAACTGATGGAAAGAGACCAATTGGCAGCACAGGAGTAAACCCATCTGGCCTGCTGAGCTGTGGTGGGATATCACTGCCTAGGTAGAGAAGCTGGCTGTAAAAGTTTGTCGTGTAGATGCACACGTACCCAGGAGTCGGGCTACTGAAGAACATCACAACAATGTACAGGTGGATTGGGCTGCCAAGATTAAAGTGTCTCAGGTGGACCTGGGTTGTCAGCACAAGGGTGACCTATTTTCAGTCAGTGGGCCCAGGACACATCAGGTTATCAGAGAAGAGATGCAGCAAAAAGATGGGCTCATGATAGAGGGGTGCACTTAGTGGTGGACACTATTTTCCAGGTTATTCATAAGTGAAATGTTCACTGCATTTAAGCAAGCAAGTAGGTGCAGCCCCTATGGTATGGTGGATGATGGTTGAAATATAATTGTGGGGTGGTTTGGCCGGTTAATTACATGGCACTCCCACAAACCCACCAAGGCGGGCCCTGCATACTGATAGTGGTGTGAAGAACCACTGGATGGCTGGAGATGTTCCCTGTGCCTCACACCACTGCCTGGAACACCATCTTGGGCCTTGAAAAGCAAGTCCTGCGGTGACATAGCACCCCAGCAGTAATTGAAAATTGAGTTGTACAACAGGACTAATTTCAAAAACAGCCTCATAGACCCCTGGGCCAGAGAGCACGGTGTTGAGTGGGTATCATATTCCCTGTCACGCACCAGTGTCCGGGAAAATGGAACAGTACAATGGACTGTTAAAAACCACATTGAAATCAATGGGTGGTTGAAGCTTCTAACATTGAGGTCTGCACTTAGCAAAGGCCACCTGGTTAGTTAACGCTAGAGGGAGACTCCATGAATCAACCTGGCTCTACCCAATCAAATCTCCCCATACCAAAGAGGGGGATAAAGTCCCTGTGGTGCGTATTAGGAATGTGTTAGGGGAGACAGTTTGCATTAGTCCTGCCTCAAGCAAAGGCAAACCCATCCATGGACCTGTTTTGCTCAAGGGTTTGGATGCACTTGTTGCGTAATGCAAATGGGGAAACACGATGTGTACCTGAAGGGGATTTGATTTTTGAGTGAGAACAGCCTGTAATGTCAAACTGTGTATTTACTGTTGGTTGCTGAGTGACACTGGCACTGTGTGCCGTAACTACCCCGGACAGTGAGTATGGACTGCTCCAGATACACCAGTCATGAGCTCGTGATGCAGCTTGCAACCACCTGGCAGCACACCAGCCCTCCTGGCCTGGAAGACATCTAGGGCAGACAGAACCCACAGTCATGGACTCAATGAACTTCGCAGATATCTTGGAGGGATGGCCATTGATGATGGAAATTATAACTGTGCTTGTATATGTGTACCAAATGTATATTGTTGGAAGGTGTAGGATTTGGGCACAAATTATATGGTACACAATAAGGGGTGGATAATGTCCTGGTTCTTTCCAGGATGAAGTTATTTTTAGCAGCAGCCAGGATGGGTCATGACTAGCAGCTGGAGGTTATTCTCTACCACTATCACATCATTGCTGAAGGCAAGGGGAGGGCATTTCTTCTGGTTGTGGGGAATGTGGTGTCCGTTTGCCCTGGACAAATTTCTGTGTGGTGGGCTTTTCCATGTATGAATCAATCATCTTTCTTGTACAACTTCAGTGTATTTTGTGTAACATCGTTCCTGTTACATTTCTGACCTCATTGCTGTTTCCAGTAAATTGTCCTTTTCTCAACCTGTAATCTTTACCTTTTACAATTCTTCTCTCCCTCCTGCCTCAGGGAGTTGGGGAGGAGAAAGGGGGATTGAGCGAATCAGTGCATGGTTTGGAGTGTTTTCAGTAGTGATTCCTAGATCACAACAACATGGTAAAAATAGTTAATTGTAGTTATTTTACTTATGAGATGTCTTTTTCTTAAGGAGAGGCAAACAGATGCTTAACAGTGCTTTTGAAGGTGAAAAACAGATGAATAAGAATATGAGACTGCGTTGTGCTGTAGAATCTGAGTGACGCATTGTGCATTAGGCAGTATTACATCAAGCTTTACAAGCTGAGTAATGACAGCAAAAAAAAGTAAACATTTCATTTAAAAAAGATGAAAAAGTGAAGAAAAAGGAAATTTCATGGCTAATAAAATGTTTCACATGACCCTGTGTAGTACTAGTAATAGAAGTAATAGTATTTGGGAAAAAACCCAAAATCCATTACACTTACACTATGAAACAAACTTTTAAGAATGTGGCTATAAACTTGGGCCAGCTTAAGAGGCATCTCTGTGGAGAGCTTCTGTATTTCATTTTTATAAAATTGACATCTTTCATGCTCTCAGTGTTAAATTGAGTAGTAATGAAAGAAAATAGAGTGTGTGGGAATGAAGGGACTGAAATGCAGCCTACCTTTTAAAAGCTGTGGTCACAGACTTTTTCTGTAATTCTTTTTGAATATAATAGTTTCATTGGAAGGCTATTTCCTGTTAAAATTCCAGCAACTCTGTCTGATCTACTGAACGACAAGACCTTAAAGGTCTTGAAATTTCTGTCTTTTAAATACCATTGTCCTCAAAGTGTATTGTGTTACGATGGAGGATTTTTCCAGTAAACAAGAAAAGAAAAGGCTTTTAGAAGTAGCTATAGGTATTTGTAAGGTTTTTAGTTGAAAATAGTATACTTTTGGTTCTTTACCAGTGTGCTAAAAGATAAGTTCTTTCAGAACAGTCCTTATAAATCTGTGCAGTTTTAGACACTAATGATGAGCAAGATAGGAATCCTGTAGCAGATGCTTTTCAGAGCATAGTTCTGCAAGGGATTTGGGGGGGATTTTGTAAAGTATTGCCTCTTCTTTCTGAGTTTGAAGGTGCCACAAAATGAGAAAACTCAAATATTATACCTAAATAGCACTTCTTATTGCCACAATTAGAAAGACAGTTCTGCAGAGGATGCACTGTTAGTCTCATATACATCTTATGTTTGTGTTCTTCAGGAAAAAAACAATGCCGTTCAGTCTTTCTGGGGAAAGTAATTATTGGTCTTAGACATTTTCTCATACCTCTACGCAAAATTGACTCAATACTTACAACCCTCATCTGGAGCAGTAGAAAATAAATTAGGTACTATAGTCTGTTTTGAAATCATTCTATTTATTGTACAGTTTCTTGGTTAAGAAGATTATATGAAAATATTGAGTAGGTATTTCTAGTTAGGCTTCTAAGAATCACTTTTCTGTGCATTAATGGTTACTTTAGTCTACTGATTGGTAATTATTGTTTTAATTGAAAAGTATTTTGAAGCATCGATCATTCCTAAGGTATAATAATTTGACAATGAGATTGATCAATGTAGTCTTAATTGGTGACAATACCAGAGTAATCTTGTCCTGTGTTTGTATGTGGCATTGGCAGAAAAGTTGATTAGTAATTTTTTTTTGTAAGGCCTTAAACCAAATCTAAAGAAGAAAGCATTGCACCAGGTTTGTTTTTTTTTTTCAAACTTATTAAATATAATAGGAGTGCAGGCACCAAGGTGGGGGAAAATAAAGGCTGAGAAGAAGCATTTTGAATTTTGAAAAGCAGGAAAGGAAAACAAAAAAGTTGCACTTGTGCACAGACACACTTATGTGTTGTTACACTTACAGTTTTAGTAACCATAAAGACTAATAAGGAGGTAGGAAAAGCCACTGGATTTAGAGGTAGGATTCTTAATGCTTGTGGACTTCTTGTGTAAGGGTGAGTTGTTTATAAATGTTGAACCTTGGATTATACACTGTGGGATTCCAGCTGCAGGATAACTAGCTGAGAGCTGAAGATGATACAGGACTGTTTCTCTCAAGAGCTACTCAGAAAATGGCCATTTCTTCTTTACTGAAGGTTATGAAATCACGTTATCCTTTATTCCTTTCTTCTGGCATAACTACTCAGGAGTTTCCTTGTAACTCCAGATGGCATGTTCCTCTTTTGAAGTCACTGCCTTTGACCAATAGTGTTTGATTAAGTTTATGTAGATGACAAATCTTTCCTTGTCTTTGAACATTTTCTACCAGTCCCAAGTAGTAGCAAATCTAAAAAAGCAGTGCTGATTTCTTTCTATTCTCAGCATTTCACTTTCTGTGGCTCGAAGAACTGGGGAGAGACAACAGGGAGAACTCATGGATTTTAGTTATAAATTCTGGCATGTACATGTGCCTACAGTACAGGCCTAAGCTACATAGTTTGAAAAAACTACAGATATTAAAAATAGTAGCATATGCTCTTTGTCAGAAATGTGCATTTTCACAGTCCTTTTTGACAATATTATGATTTAAGGGCTGATATAGCTGCCTTAGATCACAGCACTGCATTCTGATATTACAGCTTTAGGTGGAAGGCATAGTTCATCCACAGTGAGGACTCTGTTTCTTTAGTTGTATTTTATTCCCATTCTCTTATTTGGTGACTCTTAGTATGGCAGAATTTGGAAGAAAACTGTATTCAAAAGGGTTACAAGTGAGTATTTAATTATAGATATTTAGAATCTCTCTTTAAAAAAATATAAACAAAAATGTTTTAAGTGTGTGGTGGATAATAATTTACGAATATAAAATTAACATTTAAGAATAAGTTTGTGACAACAGCAAATGTGGAAAGTCTGCAGAGGGAACATTGTAAGATTATTTTAATAAAGCTTGTTTCCAAGTTATTTGTGGCATTCAAAATATTTAGTAAATAACCCCGTCATGAAGACTGCTGGTTCTGTTTTGTCGGGGGTTTTTTTGTATGCATTAAATGTCTTCTTTTTTTTTCCTGAAACAATATGGTATTCTTTTTGTAAGTGTTGTATATGCTTCAGCAAAGTGTGGGAAATAGGTGAAAGGCAATTTGGAAAATTTAAATGGAGATCTTCAGTACATATGAGCAGAAACAAAAATGGGTCATGTTCTTTTATAGAGAGAATTTTTAACTTTCCTTTTCTTTTACATGTCTATTTTAAACAATAGACAATTCTTAAAGAATTTTTACCACAGAAAATTGGGTAAAAAGCTTTTGCCATGTCAGAGTAGAGGTCAAGAAATTACGGTTTTAAAATGGATTTCTTGTGTACACTCTATGTGGTTTTCAAAATAATTTTAAAAATTCAGACTATTTAAATATACAGAACAGTAGGAATTTCACATTGAATAGTAGTATCTCAGGCCATTGCCGTCGCTCTTGCTGCCTGCTGTGCGATTGCAGATGACATCTTCTGTGCTGTAAAGCGGCTGGAAACAGTTATGCAACTAAAGCTAGATAAAGGAAATCATTGTTAAGGTCTCATTGAAAGCATAAGCTGAGTGATGAAAAATCTTGTCAGTTCTCTCATCCCTTTTTGGTTTTGCAGGGATGTTAGGGCAATAGAGAGATATCTGCTGTAAGATAAGAAGCAGTACCAGAAAAAAGCTTTAAAGATTTGGCTAATTCTCTGTACTTACAGTGCTGCAGTTTTACATATCTCTCTTTTCAAATTATGGGTACATTGAGATGTGCATATTCAACAGATGTACTCATAAAAAATTCTATTCAAGATTTAGGTAAATGCTGCTTTTACAAAATGTATGTCTGAGAACAAAGGCTCATTATAGTAAATATAAATACTGCAAATTGATCCTAGAAATCCCATGGAGTTTCACATATATGTTTGTACTGGAAGGTTTTTACAATTATGTTTAATGTAATTGTTTTATCAGAATGAAGAAATACCAGTTGGAACTAAATATTTTATAGGAGATTTCTTCTATTTGATTGGCATTGAAAAAGACAACACACACACAAAAAGTGCTTTTCAATGGTAAGCACTATATGAATTTTAAAAGCAAGAAGTATCTGTTGTATTAACTTGAGTGTTCCATAGTATTTTTTTTAAATAGGCCTAATGATTTTTGGTAAAAATAGTTTCATAATTTACACTTGTTAGAAGTGGGAAATTATTACAGTGAAGTTAAATTGTATTGATACCATGGTTTAAAATAAGAGACCTGAAAAATATTTCTCTTTAAGCTAAACTGTACATAAGTTAAGTTTCTTGAGTAGCTACCGAAAAGATTGACAGCTAAATTGTTTTAATGTTGATGAAAGGTCCTCTAATATGTTTTGAAAAGAACTAGGCCTATTTAAGATAGGGTCTTAGAGAGCTGCACCTGAAGCAGGTTCTCTAAAACCATTTGTCTTAAAACATACAATAGTTCATCATAATAGTAAATTGAAATATGATGGAATGATACTTTTTATGCAGCTTAATAACAAGCGTTAAATTAATCTCCTTTACAGAAAAAAGTGGGTTATTAGTATCTAAAATACTATGACAGAATTTGGAGTTTCAAAACAAGAGTTCTTCCCCTATACTATTCCAAATAAAAATTTTAAGAAATAGACTTCTTTCTTAACAAACAAACATTGGGGGTTTTTGCCGTCGGAGGAGGGCTGCGTCGTACTGGTTCTTTGAGAGCATCAATGACTGTCTGCTCTTTAGAGCAACAGGAGAGGAGGGGAAAAACCCAAATGGCAGGGGAGGGCCCTTGCTAGCTGATGCCCATCCTGCTGCCCCCAAGGGAGACAAGGAGGGCAGGCAGCAGGCTGGTAGTGTAGTTCCTCTCAGAGTCCCGATCATCAGTTAGAGTCTCTTGGTGCACTGAAGGCCCTGGCACTGGCTATGCTAAATAACAGTAAACTTTCTTCTCAAGTGTGCTAATTTATGTCTTGATGTTCTTATTTTTTCCTTCTGAAACATTTTTGGGTTTAGATTTTCAGAGGAAGAAATTTTAGTATTAGCCATCTAAAACAGTATTTAAAAACTGAATAATCAAATGTTGCTTTTCTTCCATAAACCAAGACTGAAAGGAATAATTGCTTTGTTTTGACAAGTGAACCAAAGAAGTATGACATAGAAGTCTTACAGGAATGCATGCATGAAAACTAGGCTGTCATGTTTACAAGGTGATTTTTTTCATTTGATGAATTTTTCAAACAGTCACTAGTCTGTAAACTATACTGATATATTTTTCTGAGGAACACAAGCTTCTTTTGGCTGTCCTTTAAGGAAGAGAGTTAGGATTGAATATAAATACACAATTTTGATTGTGCAGCTATTTTATGAAAACTCTAACTCATTCCAAACTGTTAGTATTTTTGCAGTATATATATATCTGTTAAGCAGTTTATTTTACACCAATCATTGACTGTTCGACAAGCCGGTTGAATAAAAGATGGGTTTCAGTTATAGGTATTGAATGGAGTTAAAATCACATTCTGTGTGAACTCTTTATAACAAAAAAGGGAGTGTGTGACCATGTCTGTTGTAAGTAGTATCATACTTGAAGAAAGAACTGTATTTTCAATATTGCTTTTATCAAAGTTCTGTAAAGCACTGTTTAATGGTTCCCATTTAACATCTACTTCTAATTAGTGTCTTTAATTGCAGTAACATCTGTTAAGTTTTATATTAAAAGACTGACATTTCCTTAATGCTGTAAGAGATGTATTTGGTTTACATCCAGGCTTTTTCGCCAGCAAGTGATTGAGTTTCAGCTACATCCAAAAATGTTGAAAGTGTTTGAATTGTTATTTGCAAAGGGGTATTCTGTAGCTTCTGAGAATTTAAGAAAACACTGTATCCATGAAATATTTCATATTGGTGTGCTGTTAATTGAGATGTGCAAGATATTATGCTTTAGACAACTTCCATGTTTGTTTGAACATGGCTTTGGAAAAGCAAAACCAGAAATGTGTGTTTCTGCTACTTTTAAGTCTCCACTTATGACCAAAACCAATCATCTTGACCTTGCATCTTAAATCTCTGATGTTCTTCTTAAACAGATGTTTTGTAGACAGTTCACTTAGAAAAATTCAATCTATTTTTCTAATAATGCCTCTAGATAACAACCAACACTGCAGTTGCTTTGTAAAAAATAAAAATATTGCTTGCAGGAAAAATAATGTATTTATTGATTTATTATATTTTGTTGCCCAAACATTGTATGCATCTGAATATTATGTTTGTTCCTCATGTTGTTGCTGCAATATGGATAGTATTAAATATGACATACTAAGTAGACATACAAATAGTAGACATTAAATATACTGGTTATTAAGAAGGTTCTGGTTTTTGTATAATATTTTTCTTTCATTTTGGTAGTAAGTCATCACTGATGGTAAAATCCGCTACATTATTTCTCAAAAAGAAGGTGCAGAAAAAAATAGAAAACGGGAATAAAAAAACTACTAATGCTTTGCTTCCGATATAAAGACTGAAAGGTACTGTATTAGTTTGAATAGGCTGGTGGATTTGACCTGTGTTAAGTAAAATGAGTACAAAGCAAGATGAAACTTGGTTTAGTCTGGATTTTTATGTTTGCATGTATTTACAAAGAGGTGCCGAATTTCCAGAAAACAGTTACTCCTTGGACAGAAATTGTAAGTACACAGAAAATAAGTTTACCCCATAATGTGTTTATTTTTAGTTTCCATTTATAATAGTGAGAATTTTCTTTCTAAATCTTAAAACAAAAGAAAAAAGCTACTGCTGTGATTAAGGTAAAAGAACTGATTTCTTTAAACTAAAGAAATGCAAGATGCTATGAAACTTATCTCAGCATTTGTTTTCCTGGTTTCCCTCTGTAGCAGTCTGCACAGAAGCATAATAATCTAATATTATTATATAATATAATATTTCCAAAGAACAAGATGTTGTATACTTTGTTACTTCTAGTCTGCATCTTTCCATTATTTAACCATTTTGCTGTGTTTGTTTTACAGATTCTAAAAATGGAATGGGGAGGAGAGTATTCTTTTGATTCTTCCAACTTAGACTGTTTGTTAAATGTCCTCCCTGGAGAATTGGAATTTCAGCAAATCCTTAGTGATCTTGATGAAAAAATAAAGAAGAACTCTTCCAGGTAAAGAGTATTTTATTTGTACCCAAAATACTAGTGAAAGTCACTGCATTTGGGAAGAAATGTGGCTTAACTTACCTTTCTTTTCTAGCAGGAGGTTAAAATTCTGATAAATATTTCAGCAGTAATTTTATTTTAACCACTCGAGCATTTAACAAATTTTTAATGCCATATAATTATTGTGGTATAGTCTTTCTCTCTATGGTATTTTTAACAGTTGTATCATCTTAATCTTAGGTTCTATTGCAGTAGGTGTGATAGTGAAGGAAGAAAATGTGAATTCCCATGACAGTTGTATTATCTACTACTATGAGATAGAATTTCCTACTAATGAGATAGAATTATTATTGACAAAAAGAACTACAGAATTTGACAAAAAGCAAAATTTAAACTCAGTATGTTCTTTAAGCATTTCTAATGGAAGTAGAAAAATGAATTAAGTTAATATAGGTATATCTTTTCTTATATGATCCATTGTTTTACTATTTCAGTTAAAACTCTTGTGCTGCAATTACACATTTTCTAACTACAATTTGTAATACATTGCTTTGTCCACTTCCTTGTAACATACTGATTTCCAAAAATCAGTATTACGGAAACAGTGGAGTACTAAAAAAGTTCTTTGGTTTTCTGCATGAATACGAAATCACCAGCTTGGGATTCTGTGCCTTATTTGTAGCCTAACTCTTTAGTACTTTCATAGTATTTTCATCAGTGGAAGATGCTCTTAAGCAAACAAAGTTTTTGTCCATTTAAAAAAGTAAGTGTAAGTAAGTAAGTGTACAGTCAGAGATATAACAAGTGGCAGGATTTTATATTAAGTTTTGAAAATGCTCACCTTTGGATAACAGTGCATCTTACAGGGAGTTGTATGATTTCAAAGAACGTGCTTCATGACATCTCTTTTAAGATTGTACCATTTTAATGTAGCCCACATTTGTGAGAGGTCTTTGCTCCCAAACAGCTTCTGGGAGGATAGAAATAAACCATTGCCATATCTCGCTGAAAACTGACTTAGATAATTTCTCATTTATTGTCATATTGGTTATGCTGGGATAAGAGGTTTTTTGGGGGGATTATTTGTATTACTCTTACCCCACATTTTCATTTAAAAATTTAGTGTTTACTAAAGTACTTGCAATATTAATAATCCCACGGTAGCAATGTTAGTGAAGGTCTGGTAAATATGCTGTTATGGACCACTGCATAATACAATTTCATGTTAGAGTTTTCCAGCTGTTGACATGAGTGAAATGTAGATACTTACTTACAGATTAGTTGATGTCATAACATAGTTAATTACACAGGTAATTAAGTTTCGAGTGTCTTTGGTCTTGTAAATCTGGAAAAAACAGCATCAGCGTTTTTAGCATAACTGTTGTCACCTCTTCAACTACCAAATAAAAGTGATTTTGTTCTCATTGTGCAGAGATAACCTGAGAGATAGGAAGATTATTCTCAAAATGGACCTTTAGAATGAATGCTTTATTATTACTTTTTGTTTTAATATGTGAAAAATGTATGCTGCTTGTTGAGAAAACATTTGACTGTGGGAAGGGGAGCCAGCTGTTCATTCATTTAAGTGGTACTTTATGTCCACTTAACATTGTATGTTACATTTTATATTAACATCATCACAGTGGAAGTGTTTGTATGTCTTGAAGGAGGCTGATTGTCCCTGTCTTAGCTATCTAGTCGTACAAATTAGAAGGACCTTTCACTATAAGTTTTGTAGGATCCAAATGATATTTTATTAAAGGAGAGCAGGAAACTAGATTAGGATGTGGTACACAGCAATGCAGGTCAGGAAAAGTTTTGTATTTCTGCTGAATTGACACTTAAGCTAGTTTTAACCTTATTTTCACAAGGAAAACCAGGAAGTAGCTCTGTAGTTACCAGGTGCTATTTTGCTCCTGTAATATGTCAGTTTCAGAAATTGAGAGAGTTTAAAATAAGATGGACAGCAGCTGATGTGACTTTTAAATTAAAAAGAGTCCTTTTATTGCTAATATATTAGAGGTAGCATAGAATGAAATAATTTTCAAGTTACCATTGATCTTTGTAAGTGGTATGATAAGAGCAGCTGTATGTGATACAGTGATACAATTGAAATACAATCCATTTTTGATCAGATAGATTTATGCTTTTATTAGACCACAGAGAATGAACATAATAGTATACATCATATATATATATTAAAAAATAAAACATTGTGTAAAAAATTATGAGGCAAGAGTGTATAAATCATTCGACTGCTCATTTATTGCCTTCTAACTGAACAGGTTTTTTAAAATTGTGTGACGTGACAAATCAGAAATGGTTTTCAGCTGTTGAATTACCTTCAGTATTTTTGTACTGTACCAATTCTATTTGGTGCTATAACAACAACAAAAAAAGGCCATCTGTGTTCAGTTGTTTTATATGCAAATTTTAATGTAGTAAGTGGTTCATTCATTCACTATTGTATAACAGAACTCTTATTGTGCTTGAATGTTAAGTTCATTTTTATAGCCGTTTATAGAAGCAGGTGAATATGAACTCTCAAAACTATTGTCATTGCTGGCCAGTTTTGGGTACAGGGGTACTCTCAGGTTATTCTCAAGTGTGAAGTTGTATTCATCAGGCTGGCCTTTTGTCTTCATTCTTTCATTTCACGTTTGCTTTGACTTTCACTGCTTACCAAAACCAAGTATTTGGATTATTTTTCCTAACTGGTGGTTTAAGAATTACAAACATTTAATTTGTGAGCAATCCACAGAACTAAACTTGCACCTTATATTTAATACTTCTAAGCAGGAAGTACAGTACAGAGCTTGAAACTAAGCCTATAGTTCGTAATTTGAAGTGATTGTTAAGCATGAGATCTCTTCAGCAGTTGATTTTTATTTGTGTATTCAGTTTTTTCTTCAGTGAATGCTGCCTTTTAGTTGTGATAAAGCAACAAGATTTTATGAGACTGTAGGACAGTATGAGGTATTCTAGGTCGTCATCAACAGAACAATTGCTTAGAATGCAACACAATTATTTATTAATAATTGTATCTCCACAGCACCCTGGAGACTATAACTTTGTGAGACTTTTCAGAAATGCTCAATTTGACTTCAATCTGATAATGTTTGTGTTGGTTTAACACAGCCTGGTTTTTTGGTGTGGGGGGTGGAGCCACAGAGGTGGTTTCTGTGAGAAGCTGCTAGAAGCTTCCACAATGTCTGACAGAGCCAATCTCTGATGGCTCTGAGCATGGACATGCTGCTGGCCCAATTAGAGAAGTTGGTAACGCCTCTGTGATGACATATTTAAGAAGAAAATCTGCGCAGGAGCAGTTTTTTCTCCAGGCGTGGGGAGGTGCCAGCTCTGGGACCATCCTAGCGCCGTGTACGTGGCCATGCGGCCGCCACCATCCCAGCATGGCCTGCGGCGAGCTTAGCCTGCCTGGCTGCCTCCAGCTGGCCATGCTGCAGGTGGAAGGGCAGGGGCGGCAGCGGTGGCTTCTCCTTTTCAGCGCCCCTCGTGAAGAGAGATGCTGAAGGGCGCCGGCGCCGCGATGGCAGCCGTGCTGCGTGGCCAGCAGCAGAAACATGGCGAGCGACTCCCCGACGCGGAACCTAGATGAAATCAACTTCTCAGCACTGCGAGATCCTGCATAAATCTTTAAACTGGTAGAATTTGTTGGCAATGGTACTTAGGAGCAGTAGGTTTTTTTCCTAGTCGGAGACGGAGGAGGAAGTGAGGACATGTGGAAAAAGATAACATGGTGGCACCAAGGTCAGGAAAAGAAGGAGGGGGAGGAGGTGCTCCAAGTGTCGGAGCCGAGATTTCTCTGCAAGCCATGGTGAGGACTATAATAAAACAAACTATCTTCCTGTAATCCATGAAGTCCATAGGGGGATGCAGAGATGCACTCGCAGCCTGAGGGAAAAGGTGCTCACGCCAGAGCAGGTGCATGCTAAAAAAATCTGTAATCCAACGGGAGACCCAAACAGAGAGAGAGGGCCCTTGTTTCTAGAGATGGAGAAAAGAGGGCCTTTGCTTCCCAACTAGAGCAGCTTATGCTTAAAAGAATACACCTCATGAACTAGTGACTCACGCCTTGGCAGTTTTGGGAAGATTGTTTTGCCCGTGGGAGGGACTCAGGTTACAGCAGTTTGGGTAGTTTGCTGCTACTCGTGAAATTGGAGCCACACTGGAGAGATTCACGGAGAACTGTCTCCTGTGATAAGGACCCCACAGCACAGCAGAAGAGAGACTCCTCTCCCTCAGTGAACTGAAGAAAAATTTCAAGTGACGAACTGACCAAATGCCCCCATACCCTGTCTCCCTGCGCTGTTGGTGGGAAGGAGGAAGGGGCTGGGGGGAAAACAGTGTTTTAAAGGCTTATTTTGCTCCTCATTATCCTCTTCTGACTCTGTTATTAATAAATTTACTTTATACCTTTAAGTTTGATCCTGTTTTGCCCTTAGAGTATTTTCTCCCAATCCTTATATCAACTCATGAGCCCTTTGTTACGATTTTCGTGGGTGCCTGGCGTGACCAGTGTCAAACCATGACAAACTTCAACCTGACCTAATTAACAGTAGTTTAGTCATAAGGATTTTTGAAGCAGGTCTTTTTTGAAGGGCTGCAATGAGGTCAGTGCTAGTAAGTGCTTATAGCATTGCATCTTCTCCCATCAGCACTGGATATAAATTATGATGATTATGTGAGAAATAACAAGATCTTTACCTTGTGAATCATCAACTGTCTGGAAAGTGTCTCAGTGGGGATGTTAGTATGACATGGTACAGCTGCTGATCATAACTTTGCTGATTTGCCAAGAAGTGCTTCCCGATATCAAAACTTTACAACAAAGGGATGAAGGAATTTCAAACAGGATATTAAGTCAAGATATCTCATTCCATTTTCATGTATCAGAATTGGCGTGTGCAAAGGCTTATGTGTTTTTAAAATGAGATGTGCTGCAGGAGTTATCTTTCTGTTTTATTTTGAAGAAAATCTTGGCTTGTTCTGCTCTGGAATTTTCAGGAAGCAGCTATGCCTTGCATTCCTGTTAGTCAAGAGATTTATCAAAATCTTGGCACCTCCAACCAAAATTGCAAGAGTGGTTGAATATTTGGGAGAATTTCAAATGAGGGCTAATTGTAGAGGAAAAAAAAAATATGATTTTATCAGTTTTACTCACAGCTTTTAAATATTTATCACAGCTTTTACAAAGAATTTGACTCTTTTGGGTGAATGTAACTGGCTTGTTGTACAAATGTATTACTTTAGTGTTTACCTGAGAATTTGATAACTATAAAGATATTAGAGCAATGTCATTAAAATCTTTGTCAGAATAGTAGTTGTCTGATCAGTTTACTGGACCAATTCCTAGGAATAAGTAAATAAACTAAGAAGGAAATCTAATTTTTTTCCTGTGCAGACTGTGTTGTCTTTGTGCATAATCACTGAGTCTGGGTTAGTTGTTCCATATCAACTTGCTAGCTAGGCAGCACAGTTGCTCAGAAATTGGCTCAGAATTGACACACAATTTCTTTACTCAAATATTCAGTGATTATCACTGTGTCAGTACCTTAGGTGGTTAATTAGCTGTCATCTACATCTACAGAAGCTGTAATCAGATCTTTGCCCTGCAAAGTATCCAATTTCATTTCATACGAGCATATATATGAGATGATGGGTTTTGAACCCTTATTTGTCACTGTCATGTTTTGGTCAATGGAGTTGAAAAACTCATGTTTTACTGCCAGTCTTCTGAAATAACTTACCAAGCCAAAGCTTACATCTTGTGACTGAAGTATCTGAAGCCTTTAAAACAAGAGTTGAAATTAAAGGTGGACGAGCAGTGGTTTGGTTAGAACTTACTGTTCTTATATGGTTAAACTGTTGAGTAACTTTCTCTAGTGAAGTCATCACTAGTTTATTTCTTCTGGTTTCGATGATACAATTACTTTACAAGTTAGAGTGTATATGTTTTGTAAATCTCTAGCTCAGAGATACACAATAATTTTCAAAGTCCTTTAACCAGGCGCTGCGTCTTTGGTTTACATTTTAGGGTTCAAGATCAAGAGAAAGTTTAACAATGAAAATGTCTGCGTGAATTATACTGCTAAAAGGCTTTCTCCAAATTTTTTTACTACTCACAGCGGGTCCTCTGATACACAGGTTTCCAAATGATATGACTTGTTTTTGTACAAATGTCCTATACCTTTAGCAGTCAAGCTTTTTAATGAGTAATAACAAAGTAGTTTTACATATAACACTGCTTACATCTTCAACAGCAGTGAAAACAATGATCTCATTTATTTGAAACAGCGTGTTCTGAATAAAAGACATGTAAACTGATTCTAAAGCTGTATTTCCATGAATGTGAGGATCTTAAGAATAAGGAACATGAGGTTAAAAGATAATTTCACTTTATAGCTTAGCAGCTTAATTTAACCAATATCATTGTCATTTTATGGCTGCTCCATATGCTAGATGAAATAAATTGAAATGTGCTTGTTAGAAATTGAAAGGAGTTAGGAGATCATACTTCAACTTACTCATAGTAATCTTCGGCAATAGATGATGATATATGGAAAGGATAACCCTCATTCTGATACTGTACTTTTCAAAATAATGTTGTGTGACATTGTATGACAGTATGATAGTGCATACACTATCAATTCCATTACAGTACTTTTCAAACTGTTTGTCCATTGATGAAGCCACTTTAAAAGCATTCTCTCCACAGGATTAGGTTATTTGTAAAAACTATCGTTAACTTAATAAATAAGAGCACCTAAGGGCTCTTACATTGAGATTGTCTCTCTGCTGTGTGAGTACTTACCAAATGCTTCTTCATAAAAGCACTCCAATGCGGACACAGATAATATAAGACAACTTCGCTTTGGTTTGTTAAAGAACTGCAAACACTCTCACCTGTAAGAAGGAGAAGGTTTTTCAGTCAAATCATTTTCACTTGCATAATGGTATGCTGGTAGTACTAGCCACAAAAAATATGTGCCCACAAGTGCTTAAAGTACTACTTGTGTGGGACTAAAGATTTGTTTCTTGAAAAATCAGTCAATTTAAAAAAAAACCCATAGAAGCATAACTATCAGATTTCTTTGCTACAGAGAAAGGTTATTTTTTTTTCCTTTGAGGTTTTACATTCCACTTCTTGCTTAGTAGTTTGGTGACTGGTTTTTTTCTGTGTGGGCCTGAATAGTTCCACAGGTTCCAAAAAAAAAAGTTGAGTCATCTGTGGACAAAAAATTAATTGAGGGCTGTTAAATTTGCACTTCCATAGTATATGTGTAACGTCAGTTTACGTCATCTGGATTAATGCCTCTGTATGTTCAAAAAAGGATTTAATTTAGTGCTCTGAACTTAAAAAAAATTATGTTTGCACTTAATGAAAAAGTATTATTGGGGAAAAAGGAATTTAGCATTTTATATGGCTTTTTAAAAAATTGTACTTTTAAGAATAAAATTAATTAAATACATTAAGCATATTTTTCACATCAAAATTACATTTTAGTTCACAGTTTCTGAAAAATTTGCAAATTTCTTTTCTAAACCAGGAAATCAAAGTCTCATTCTCCCTACACGAGTATGAAATTATAAAGTTTTTAATACCAGCCTAGGTGGTGAGAATAATTCTAATCATATTTAACAGAATTCTTTTACTTAAAATGCTTGCTTTCTAAACTCAGATAACAGTTGTTTTTTTTTTTTTGAGAGGTAACCAAATCCAGATTCCCAAATATTTAATTCCTGTAATTCATATAAAGGAGTAAGTAACTATGATTAACCATGTTCTCGTATTACTGACTGTTGACAAAAATCTTAGTATGATGTAGCAGTGGTTTTGAGACCCTGTTTACCTACAGTATTTTGTAGGCTGTAAATAAACAGGATGAAAATACGTTTATTCAATCAAAACCAGCTTTAGTCCTAACTAAATGTTTATTTTGGGAGGATAAAAGGATTAAATAAAATGAACAGAATTATCATGATTTATACTTGTGGGGGAGGTAAGGGGCAGAGGAGTGGCACTGAAATCTGTCCATTTAAGCCCCTTATCAGTACTGGGACCAGTTACCAAAATGTCTGGTCTTGAGAAGGCTGTAGCTTATTCATAGCTTGTAGTTTATTAGCTTGCTCACAGATTCATATGTCAAAGCTAAGTGTAAAAATTCACTCATAATTGTAGTAGATTGGCACAGATTTAACAACAGTAGTATATTTTATATTGCACAATGCTGTAATCTATTTGGGTGTGTTTGAGATACATCAGCAGCCCACGGTAAAACCCTTCGATAGTGTCCCAGGAGCCAAGGTGTATGAAGAAGGTATTTAGTTTCATAGTCCTGAGAACAGGTTTCACAAGCTAAAGAGATACTTGCCAATCTTTTGTCAAGTTTAGAATTGGAATTCATGGCTGGGTAATTAAACCTAGTTTTGCCTAGATCTAAATACTGTTTTCCTAACTGAAACTGTATAAAATATTAAGCACTGCTTTTGAAAGAAAAGTGTAGTAATGAAATACTG
The DNA here is from genome assembly GCA_013397755.1 of Cnemophilus loriae. Taxonomy (NCBI): domain Eukaryota; kingdom Metazoa; phylum Chordata; class Aves; order Passeriformes; family Corvidae; genus Cnemophilus; species Cnemophilus loriae. The sequence continues at coordinate 505,504 of VZTF01007001.1, read as the reverse complement.
AAAGGGTGCTTTTGTAGGAAAATACATAGAGTTAGATTGTTTTGGATATTTTGTTTTGTTTTGTTTTCACCTAAGTGTCCATACAAATAGAAATTAAATAATTCTGGATGTTCAGTTGTTCTTGTGATCTTTGCAACTGAAATCACTGTAATAACCTAACAGACACACCTGGTTTCATGAAAAGAGTTATGATTCTAGATGAATGTTAAGGAGTGGATCAACTCCTTGAAAACGAAGTCTGTTTTCTTTCAAATATTCTAATGACAAAACAAGAAAGGAAATATCTGCTTTCTCAGCACAACTGGCTCTAAAATTCTTTTCAACATTTTCTGTGATGTCTGTGGGTCTTTAAGAAGTTACTAATATATCTTATGTTTTATAAAACAACTGCTGATTGCTAAAGGAGCAAAATGACACATTCACCTTTGAATACAGTAGTTGATTCAGTTTATAGCCTCTGCTTTACCTAATTAAGCACCAAGGACCAGATATTAGGTTGGATAATGTCTCATTCATTAACTACTTTATTTAAAAGATTATTAATAAGATTGTTCGAAAGTGAAGCCGTACATGCCTTTGCTGAGGATGGTATAGTCTGGCCTGAAGGAAAGTTTCTTAAGCACTAGCTCAACTGTATTTAAATGTTAATTGTTAATTCTGCAAATTCAGGTCTTATTTTGTGAGGGTAACTTAATCCATGAATAAGAAGGACTAGTGTTACCTTAATTTGAAGTCATTTTTCTTTTTTAAATATGGAATATATGAAATACTTTTGTCTGCAAATAATGAAGAAAAATCATGTGATTTTTCTTTCCTTTTTTTTTTAGCATAGAAAAGTGTCTTAAAGACCTGCAATCAGACATAAATGCAATATGTACTGATGAAGTACTACAAAGCACAACTGACTGCATTCAGTGGCTAAATAACTGCAATTTTAGTTCTCTCAGACCTTCTTCTGCAGACCATGGAGAGCTGCTGGACTTCCTTAAGACCCTGGTAAAAATTGTTTATGAAAGACTTTAATGTTGGAAAGTTGGTTTTACAATTGGAGGTGGGAGGGTGGGTG